>SJYX01012529.1:0-21468 GCA_006410675.1 Oreotragus oreotragus | reverse complement strand
AGGTTCTAGATTCATCCACCTCATTAGAACTGACTCAAATGTGTTCCTTTTTATGGCTGAGTAATATTCTATTGTATATATGTACCACAAATGCTTTACCCATTCATCTACTGATGGACATCTAGGTTGCTTCCATGATCTAGCTATTGTAAATAATGCTGCAATGAACAATGAGATACATGTGTCTTTTACAATTTTGGTTTCCTTAGGGTATATGCCTACAAGTGGGATTGCTGGGTCCTATGGTAGTTTTATCCCCTGTTTTTTAAGGTATCTCCATACAATCTTCCATAGTGGGTGTATCAAATGACATTTCCACCAACAGTGCAAGAGCAGTCCCTTTTCTCTACACCCTCTCCAGCATTTATTGTTTGTGGACTTTTTAATGATGGTCATTCTGTTTGGTGTGAGGTGATATGTCATTGTAGTTTTTTTTTTTTTTTAGAGCTTCCATTTTACTTTATTTTACTTTACAGTACTCTATTGGTTTCCACCAAACTAAACAAAAGAGGAAGAGATATGGAATCTACCTGAGAAAGAATTCTGAAAATCATTGTAGTTTTGATTTGAATTTCTCTAATAATGACCAATATTGAGCATCTTTTCATGTTTGTTAGCCATCTGCATGTCTTCTTTGGAGAAATGTCTGTTTTGGCCTTTTTCCCACTTTTTGATTGGGTTGTTTGCTTTTCTGGCATTGAGTTGTATGAGCTGCTGGTACATTTTTGGAAATTAATCCTTTTCAGTTGTTTCATTTACTCATTATTTTCTCCCATTTGGAGGGCTGAATTTGCACCTTGCTGTGCAAAAGCTTTTAATCAGGTCCCACTTGTTTACTTTTGTTCTTATTTCCATTACTCTAGGAGGTGGGGCATAGAGGATCTTGCTTTGATTTATGTCATCAACTGTTCTGCCTATGTTTTCCTTTAAGAGTTTTATAGTTTCTGGTGTTACATTTAGGTCTTTAATCCACTTTGAGTCTATCTTTGTGTATTGTGTTAAGAAGTGTTCTAATTTCATTCTTTTACATGTAGCTGCCCAGTTTTCCCAGCACTATGTATTGAAGAGGCTGTCTTTGTTCCATTGTATATTCTTGCCTCCATTGTTGAAAATAAGGTACCCATAGGTACATGGGTTTATTTCTGGGCTTTCTATCTTGTTTCATTGGTCTATATTTNCATGTAGCTGCCCAGTTTTCCCAGCACTATGTATTGAAGAGGCTGTCTTTGTTCCATTGTATATTCTTGCCTCCATTGTTGAAAATAAGGTACCCATAGGTACATGGGTTTATTTCTGGGCTTTCTATCTTGTTTCATTGGTCTATATTTCTGCTTTTGTACCAGTTCCATACTGTCTTGATGACTGGAGCTTTGCAGTATAATCTGAAATCAGGAATGTTGATTCCTCCAGCTCCATCCTTCTTTCTCAAGACTGCTTTGTCTATTTGAGGTCTTTTTTGTTTCCATATGAACTGTGAAATTTTTTGTTCTAGTTCTGTGAAAACTGTATTAGTAATTTGATAGGGATTGTATTGAATCTGTAGACTGCATTTGGTAGTATAGTCATTTTCACAATATTGATTCTTCCTACCCAGGTACTTGGAATATCTCTCCACCTGTTTATGTCATCTTTGAACGCTTTCATTAGTGTAATAGTGTTTCACTATCTATGTCATTCTGGGTACAGTTCTTTTGTCTCCTTAGGTAAGTTTATTCCTAAATATTTAATTCTTTTAGTTGCAATGGTGAATGGGATTGATTCCTTAAATTCTCTTTTTGATTTTTGATTATGAGTATATAGAAATGCTAATGATTTTTGTGTAATTAATTTTGTATCCTGCAACTTTGCTAAATTCCCTGATTAGCTCTAGTAATTTTCTTATACTATCTTTAGGGTTTTCTATGTACAGTATCATGCCATCTGCAAACAGTGAGAACTTTACTTCTTTTCTGATATGGATTCCTTTTATTTCTTTTTCTTCTCTGATTGCTGTAGCAATCTGTAGGACATCCAGAACTAGGTTGAATAATAGTGGCAAAAGTGGACACCCTTGTCCTCTTCTTGACCTTAGGGGAAATGCTTTCAGTTTTTCACCATTGAGAATAATGTTTGCTGTAGTCTTATCATATATGGCCTTTACTACGTTGAGGTAGGTTGCTTCCATGCCCATTTTTGGAGAGTTTTAATCATGAGTGAATGCTGAATTTTGCCACATATTTTTCTGCATCAACTGAGATGATCACATGGCTTTTATCTTTCAATTTGTTAATATGGTATATCACATTGATTGATTTGCATATATCAAAGAATCCTTGCATCCCTGGAATAAACCCAACTTGATCATAGTGTATGAGCTTTTTGATGTCTTGAATTCTGCTTGTGAAAATTTTGTTGAGGATTTTTGCATCTATATTACTCAGTGATATTGCCCTATAGTTTTTTGTTTTTGTGTTGCCTTTGTATGAGTTTGGAAATGTTCCTTTATCTGCAATTTTTTGAAAGAATTTTCAAAGGATAGGTATTAGATTTTCTCTAAATGTTTGATAGAATTCTCCTGTGAAGCCATCTGGTCCTGGACTTTTGAATTTTGGGAGATTTGTTTTTAATCACAGCTTCAATTTCAGTGCTTGCAATTGGCTTGTTAATAATTTATATTTCTTCCTGGTTTAGTCTTGCAAGATTGAACTTTTCTAAGAATATGTCCATTTCTTCCAGGCTATCCTACTTATTGCCATATCAGTTTAGTTCAGTTGCTCAGTCGTGTCCAACTCTTTGAGACGCAGCACATCAGGCCTCCCTGTCCATCACCAACTCCAGAAGTCCACCCAAACTCATATCCATTGTGTCAGTGATGCCATCCAAGCATCTCATCCTCTGTTGTTCCCTTCTCCTCCTGCCCCCAATCCCTCCCAGCATCAGAGTCTTTTCCAATGTGGTGTCATCTGCATATCTGAGGTTATTGATATTTCTCCTGGCAATCTTGATTCCAGCTTGTGCTACCCCACATCCAAGGTCAGGGGCAGAGACTGAGAGGAGTTACCCCATGTCCAAGGTAAGGAGCGGTGGCTGTACGTTGCTGGAGTGGCTGTGAAGAGATACCCCACGTACAAGGTAAGAGAAACCTAAGTAAGATAGTAGGCACTGAGAGAGGTCATCAGAGGCCAGACAGACTAAAACCACAATCACAGACAGTTAGCCAATCTAATCACCTGGATCATAGCCTTGTCTAATTCAATGAAACTAAGCCATGCCATGTGGGGCCACCCAAGACAGACAGGTCACGGTGGAGAGGTCTGACAGTAAGTGGTCCACTGGAGAAAGGAATAGCAAACCACTTCAGCATTCTTGCCTTGAGAACCCCATGAACAGTATGAAAAAGCAAAAAGATAGGACATTGAAAAATGAACTCCCCAGGTCAGTAAGTGCCCAATATGCTACTGGAGAATGGTGGAGAAATAACTTCAGAAAGAATGAAGGGATGAAGCCAAAGCAAAAACAACACCCAGTTATGGATGGGACTGGTGATAGAAGCAACCTGGAATGTTAGGTCCATGAATCAGTGCAAATTTAAAGTGGTCAAACAGAAGATGGAAAGACTGAACATTGACATTCTAGGAATCAGTGAACTAAGATGGACTGGAATGGTTGAATTTAACTCACATGACCATTGTATCTACTACTGTGGGCCAGAATCCCTTAGAAGAAATGGAGTAGCCATCGTAGTCAACTAAGGAGTCCGAAATGCAGTACTTGGATGCAATCTCAAAAACGACAGAACGATCTCTGTTTCCAAGGCAGACTATTCAATATCATGGTCCAAGTCTATTCCCTGACCAGTAATGCTGAAGAAGCTAAAGTTGAATAGTTCTATGAAGACCTACAAGACCTGCTAGAATCCCCTCTCCCTCAAAAAATGTCCTTTTCATTATAGGGGACTGGAATGCAAAAGTAGGAAGTCAAGGAACATCTGGAGTAACAGGAAAATTTGGCCTTGGAGTACAGAATGAAGCAGGGCAAATGCTAACAGAGTTCTCCCAAGAGAACCACTGGTCATAGCAAACACCCTCTTCCAACAACACAGAAGACTCTATACATGGACATCACCAGATGGTTAACACCCAAATCAGATTGAGTATATCCTTTGCAGCCAAAGATGGAGAAGCTCTATATAGTCAACAAAATCATGACCAGGAGTGGACTGTGGCTCAGATCATTAACTCCTTGTTGCCAAATTTAGACATAAATTGAAGAAAGTGGAGAAGACCACTAGACCATTCAGGTATGACCTAAATCAAATCCCTTATTGCCATATAGTTGTTCATAATAGTCTCTTATACTCCTTTATATTTCTGCATTGTCTGTTATAACCTCACCTTTTTTATTTCTAATTGCATTGATTTGATTCTTCTCTCTCTCTCTCTCTCTCTTTTTTAATTGATGAGTCTTGCTAAAGATTTGTCAATTTTGTTTATCTTCTCGAAGAACCAGCTTTTAGTTTTATTAATCTCTAATATTGCTTTTATCAACTCTTCTTCACTTATTTCTGCTCATAACTTTATCATTTCTTTTCTTCTACTAATTTTTTGTTGTTGTTGTTGTTCTTCTAGTTGTCTTAGGTGTAAAGTCAGATTGTCCATTCAATGTTTTTCTTGTTTCTTGAAGTAGGATTGTATTGCTATAAACTTCCCTCTTAGAACTGCTTTTNGCTTTTATCAACTCTTCTTCACTTATTTCTGCTCATAACTTTATCATTTCTTTTCTTCTACTAATTTTTTGTTGTTGTTGTTGTTCTTCTAGTTGTCTTAGGTGTAAAGTCAGATTGTCCATTCAATGTTTTTCTTGTTTCTTGAAGTAGGATTGTATTGCTATAAACTTCCCTCTTAGAACTGCTTTTGCTGCATCCTGTTGGTTTTGAACTGTCATGTTTTTATTATCATTTATTTCTAGAATTGTTTTTATTTTCCTTTTGTTTTCTTCAGTAACATGTTTGTTATTTAGAAATGTGTTGTTTAATCTCCAAGTATTTGTGTTTATTACAGTTTTTTTTCTTGTAATTGATATCTATTCTCACAGTGTTGTAGTTGGAGATAATTTCTGATATGATTTCAATTTTTTTAAATTTTCTGAGGTTTGATTTGTGACCCAAGATATGGTCTGTCCCAGAGAATGTTCCATGTGTGCTTGAGAAGAAGTTGTATTCTTCTGTATTTGGAGGGAATGTCCTGAAGATATCAGTGAGATCCATCTCATCTAATGCATAATTTAAGGCCTGTGTTTTCTTATTAATATTCTGTTTTGATTATCTGTCTATTGATGTGAGTGGGGGTGTTAAAGTCTTATATGATTATTGTGTAACTTTCAATTTCTCCTTTTATGTCTGTTAGTGTTTGTCTTTTGTACTGAGTTGCTCCTATGTTGGGTGCATAGATATTCACAATTGGTATGTCTTCTTCTTGGATGCATCCCTTGATCATTATGTATTGTGCTTTCTTATCTCTTACACATTCTTTATTTTAAGGTCTATTTTGTCTGATATGAGGATTGCTACTCCAGTTTTCTTTTGCTACCTGCTTGCAAGGAATATATTTTTTTATCCTCTCACTTTCAGTCTATATGTGTCTTTTGGTCTGAAGTGGGTTTGTTATAGACAGCATATATATGGGTCATGTTTTGGTATCCATTCACCCAGTCTGTGTCTTTTGGTTGGAGATGCTGTTTTTGTTTGTTTGTTGTTTGTTGGTTTTTTAAAATTTCTTTTTAATAAAGTCTGTGCTGATAATAAATTTATATTTGATATTTCCCCAGCCAAGGAACTGCATACATTGTGACAATGTACATTGCCAGATTACATAGATAGCTGTATTTGACTGAATAAAAAATAAAGAAATGAAGCCACAGTCTTATCACAGATAAAGACAGGTGAACTTACCTTCAGAATGCTCAGAGGTTGTTCCTCCTCCCAGGCCTGTTTCAGTTTCACCCCTGGATTCTCATGGGAAGCTATAGGGACACAAAATAGACACCAGGACACAGGCGAGTCTGCTCACCAGTCACTCAATGTTTTGTTTGTTTGTTTGATAGGGACATGGGATGGAGTGTATGCATGAGGGAAGTTAGTAACTATGAGCTGAGTTACTGTTGAATCATCCTCTTTCCTGAATGAAGGTGAGCATAAGACAGGTTCAGGAAAGAAAGGAAAGAAACCTTATGCACTTTAACTAGGGATAACCTAACTGTTTGGGAAAAAACAAACACTAAAATGCATGTCAGCTTTCAATGTCAGAGATCCATGAGCCTCCTGCTTGTTCAGAGTTTCTCCTAAATTTCTCTGTCTTCTGGATTTCTTCCTCGATCACTGCCTCCCCAGGATCCACAGTTATAGCTATTGTACTTATCAAGTCTTCTATGAGACTGTTCTTTATAAAAAACAAACTTGGTTAGAGGACTGAATTCAACCCTACCTTTCCAAATAGCTGTTATTAATCATGTGATATTTTTTCCCAAATATTTTTTCTTTATTTGCCAAACAACATTTGCATGTCCACTGAGTCAGTGACTGTCCACACTCACAGAAGTCATATATTTTGGGGACAGCTCATTATGGAGAGATACCATGAGTTGAATGCTGACTGTCTCTGACCAAGCTGTGAGGAAGTTTACGACAAAAGTCATGGTCACTAGGCTAACTATCAAGGTAGCTATAAAATTCCCCTGTGAGATCTATTTGACACCTTTCCTTGAGTGTGTGATACAGGGTTTAATCAATGTAAGGCTTATGTTAATGTCACCAAATACAATAAAATATCTCCCTGATGATAATCTGCTTTTGTCCTTGTTTAAGCAATGACAGTAGCACCAACAGGTATGACCTACAGTGTCTACACAAAGTCACACAACTCCCAGAATCTGTGAGCTGACCAGGAGGGTATGAATCCTGAAGTGCCTTTCACACTAATAATTGTGCCAAAGTTGGCTGTTAATCCGCCCATGCTTGCCCTGGGTTCTGTGACCACTGAGCCGACTTTATAATGATTGGCATGGTCTGGACCTCCAGAGCTGCTAGTATGTCCAGGTATAAATATAGATGCAAGGACCCTCTTGATCCATGACTAGGATCCCATGAGAGTGATCAGTGCAGGTCAGGGGTCCAGAGTGGACATACTGGGACCACCTCGAGGTTCTCAGTTTGGCTTTTCCATCTAGGAGGTCAAGAGCTTGGGCCATGTTTTAGCAACATCTCCGTCTGAGGAAAGTTAATATTAACCAAGCTTGAAGAATGACTGAGTTGAAGAAAGAATCAGGTAATGTATAGCCAGGGGGCAGTGTGATGAGAAGTGTTCAGAAATTTCTCAGTTGACTTATGCTATATAAGAGGGAAACATGTCTTGAGGAAACACATACACACGGAGCTTCAAAATCATACCACATGGACCTACACAAGGGCCCCTAACTGATTCACACAAATCAGCATCATCTAAGTGATGTAGTTATTCCCAGGAACCATAGAACACAGACACTGTCCTTTCCTGGAAGATCAGTCTCTTCTCTGCACCCACAGGCCTCACCCCCATAGGAATCCAGCATCAGGGCACCTCTCCAACTAGAGCCAGCAAGAGAACCTCACCTTCATCAGCTAGATTGTTCCTCAGAAAAAAAACGTTCTGTGAATACTTACCATGTACATAGGCTGTTTCACATGCCTGTGAGTAGAGAGAAGAAAAGAGTGTCAGGGTTTCAGCATCTTGAGTACCATGCATTCAGGTCTTTCATTCTCATTTTGTTCTCATAAAACCAAATGGGAAATGTTGAGTCCATAACCCCAAAAGAAAACATAGAAGACACCTGTGGGGAAGGCTGGAACTTTTCCTAGATCTCTCCAGCCCTTTTTGCCAAGCAATTACAACATTTTATTTCGAGGAAAAAAAAAAAAAATTCTGCTGAAGAAACTGTTCCTGACTACAGTTTTAAATTTATGTTGCCATTTTTGAAAATTTTCCTTTTGAGTAAGTTATCTGCTAGGTAAGACTCAACATTCATCCATCAAATTATAAACTGTATATATCAACTGTCTTGAATATTTTGAAAGATTTTTCTGAATTCAGCTAAAAAATTAAGTCATGAAGCAACAGTTTTATCTCAGATAAATAAGGGCCACTTACCACAGATGTGGGCAGAGCCTCTTCCTCCAACTTTGAATTGGATACCTCCCCCAGCTGGTCCTCAGGGAGCTCTAGGAGGACATAGAGGGACTGTCAGGACATTTGTGATGCTGATTGGGAAGACATTGTTAATGCAGACATGTTGGGGGAGTGTATGGATGTGGGTGGTTAATAAGTGTGGGCTGAGATCTGTTGGACAACCTTCCTCATGGGTGGAGAAGGCAAAAGAGTTGAACGCTTCAGAAATGACTCAGAGAAGCTAAGGGGACCCTGATTGACTTGAAATTGTCAGTCTGACAAAGGGAAACACTAGAAATCACACTAAGCTTCAGTAGTCATGCACATTTGTGAGACTTGGACCATAAAGAAGACTGAATGCCAAGAACTGATGTTTTAGAACAGTAGTGCTGAAAAGACTCTTTAGAGTTCCTTGGACAGCAATGAGGTCAAACAGGTTAATCCTAAAGGAACAACCATGAATATTCACTAGGAGGACTGATGCTGAAGCTCCAATACTTTGGCCACCTGATGTGAAGGGCAGACTCACTGAAGAGCCCCGATGTTGGGAAAGATTGAGGGTAGGAGGAAAAGGAGGGGCTGCAGAGGATGAGATGGTTGGATGGCATCATCAACTCAATGTACATGAATTTGAGCAAACTCCAGGAGATAGTGAAGGACAGGGAAGCCTGGTGTGCTGCTGTCCATGGACTCACAGTCAGACACAGCTTAACAATTGAGCTATGTGATCAAAGATACATTGTATTTATTATTTTCATAACTTTTAAGAATTAAAAAGTTATGTAGTATTTTCTATACTCACAGTGCTGTGTACCTATCAACACCATCTACATCTAAATCATTTTCATCAAATCCAATATAACCTCTGTGCCTATTAAGTCATAATCCACCTTCCCTCTTACCTCTTGGCTTTGTTAATTTCTATTTCTAGTTTCTGTGTGTTTGCCTGTTCTACATACATTAAACCAGTGGAGTCATACAATATTTGTCTTTCTGTGCCTGCCTTCTTTCACTAGCCATTTTGCTATAATTGCTGCATTTTTTCAATAATACATTTTTGTATTATTTTGTGCACCCATGTTGTAGTATATTTCAATATTTAATTCATTTTTATGGCTGAATAGTATCCCATTATGAGTGTATGTATATATATATATATATATTATCCATTCATCACATTATGGTCTTTGGGTTGTTTCTATCATGTGAGTACTAATATTACACTGTAAATTAGTGTATGGATTTCTTCATGGTACCATAATGGTGATAAATAATAATGTGAATATTTAAAATATCATTGAGTGTAACAATAAAAACTGTGAATTTAAGGTGAACTATGGATTTTTAATTGCTAAAAACATATTATCTCACTAATTGTAATAAATTTTCAACACATATGTTATCTCTGAGTAACATATGATAGCTGAAACTGAAGTGATAAGATATAGGAATTTTCTGTACTACTTTTACAACTTTTATGTCAATGTAATCCTGTTCTAAATAAAGTCTAATCATTTAAAGAAATCTTGAAACATGGCTTCAAGTAGGAACATATCACAGGTAATGTTAAAAAGTTAGCTAATGTCCAAACCATAGCTAGAGACCATCTTTACTCTTAAACATGAACCAGATGTTGAATTTAAAATGCATCTTTCTTTCCCATAGTTAAAACAGTACCAACACTGTTTAATATTTCAGTTTTTTTCTTAAATATGAGGAACTGCACATACTACAATAATTATTCATGAGTGAACTTAATGAGAAAATTTCCAGGGTACCTTCAACTGGGTCAGGTATAACATGCACCCTATTTCGTGTCCAACAAGGAACCCTCTTCCTCCAGCTGGAGACTGATGCTCTTGAACTGCTGAGTGATGTTTTCTCTGGCCTTTTGGGTGAAGCATCCTGGGAAATGCATTATAATGGAGAGAGCTGTTGACATCTTGCTGGCACAAGACCACAGGGAAACTAATAATAATTGATCCACAATTCAATCCCCTTCCTCACCAGATGCCTAGCAGGACCTCCTGGTCCAAGGTGGAGTTAGGAAAATATGTAGTTTTATGTACCCTGAAAACATCCACCAGACTGAATGTGCAGGAAAATATCTCAATTTAACTGAGACTTAGAAGCTCAGCAGAGCATAGTGACTATGCCTGATGGGCTGGATTCAAACCCCATCCAGGAGAAGCAGATATTTGGGAAACACATATAGATCCCTCTTTGCTTCAGTTCCCTGTACTGAGTTGGAGAAATGTTAATATGGCCTATTTTTAGTATTATGAGGCCAAGAATGATTAAGTGCAGTTAAAATGTTAGAAAAATAAAGGAAGGACTTCCCTGGTAGTCCAGTGTTAAGAGTATGCCTTGCAATGCACGAATGAAGATTTGATTTCTGGTCAGGGAACCAAGATCCCACACATGGCTTGCAGCAACTAAACCCACATGTTGCAGCTACTGAGCCCAAGTGCCACAACTAGAGTGTCAGTGCACTGCAACAAAAGATCTGCACGATAAGCAAAGATCCCATGTGCCACAACTAAGACCCAATGCAGCCAAATAAATAGATAGATAGACAAATAAATGAATAGAAAAGTAAAGCACTGTTGCTTCATAAATGTTCTATAAGTGTTCAATCTTCAGTGATTGCAAGAATAAGGTAGACCTTTAGTAGTGGTTGAAAGCAGAGAGGGCATTTGGATGGCTCCAACTAAGTGGGGACAGAACCATATTCCAGCTTTTTCACACAAACAAGGCTTTACAGCTCATGGAGAGTATCTATGATTACCTCCTCTGACATCCAGCCCAGTTGGGGAGGAAGGGGGAACAAAGTGGGGGCTGTAACCCATATGTGACATTGGAGGGTGTTGAAATTTAGAGAGGTCAAGTGACTTTTCAAGAGTCACACAATGATGAATGCCCCCATCTCTCAAATTCTCCTGTGCCTAGTTTTCTGTGGATGAGAGCTGATGCCCTGGAGAAGATGCCTGAGCCTGAAACAGCTCAAATCCTTCTTCCACCATTTGTCTCTATATTTCAATTCCTGATCCAAAGTACAAGCTTCTGAGCAAAGGCCCTCAGAAAGACCACAGGATTTCAACTCTGTCCATCCTCCACAGACTCTTCACATGGTCAACTGTGTCACAACAGCCTTTCTAATGCCCAGGTCACCTTGCTGAGTGGCCAGTGGTCTGTTTGACTGTCAATTTGTCTCAGAGCCCAGGACCTTCTAAACCAAAGGCCACATGATGGCTCTACCAAGAATTAGCTTTCCTTCCACTGACCAAGTCTGGATGAGGAGTTAATGTGCACCAACTGGGGAGGTGGCCATTTGTGCTGGGCTTTGTTAGCTTAATTAAGTCTGTGACACTCAAAGTCTCACAGTTGATCTGAGCACTGATTTGAGCAGCCTGGACCAAGAGCCAGCTAGAAATGGGCAGAGCTCAAGTCTTTCCTCACTAAAATTCTGACTCTATTAACTCTTCGCCATACTCTAGACCCTGTCGGGGAAGACAACAGAGCCCCATATTCTATTTGAAAGTCATCTCCATCCTCACAGCCTGGAGACCTCACCCCAAGATTCTCCTTGAGAATCAACAGACAGACCCTCCTTCCTTCAGTGGCCAAATGTTCATTCTACTCACCCAGCACTGCCCCATTTCATCAAACTCCCTGGCAACAACTTCACAGTGATACTGCCTAAATCCATCCAAGGAAATCCCACCAGTAAATCCTAGTTTCTTTCTATCTTTAAAAGTCTTTGGATCTAGACAACATAAACCACTCATAAAATCTCATGACATTATTATATAAATGGAAAAAAATACCAAAATACTAATATTTATATAAACCGGAAGAAACCCAAAGAGAAAAAAACAATCTTGAGGGCAAAGATCAATGGGGCCTTAAGACTTCTTGATTTCAAAAGACATAAGAATGCCACAACAGTCAAAACAGTGTTCTCCCAGCAACAAAACAAGAAGGGAGACCAATGAACCATAAGAAGGGAATCACGAATAAATTGACACGTGTGGCCAAATGATCTTTGCCAAGGTCCTAAAATTACCAAGAGAAGAAAGGATAGGCTCCTCAACAATCAACAGAAAGGCAACCTATAGAATGAGAGAAAGTATCTGCAAACTTTGAATAAGGGACCAAATCCAGAATATATGAGAAGGTACTACAACTCAGCTTCAAAACAACAGCAGGCAAATAACTGAGTTTAAAAAATGTGTAAAAAGCTTCATTAACATTTCTTCATAGAAATTATCAATATGCATAAGAAAAGTGTCTAACATCACTAAGGATCAGTGAAATGGAAATCAAGTCAAAAAGAGATATCACTTTTCAGGATACGTATTATAAAAGGAAAGGATGTTAACAAGGATGTGGAGAAGTGGAACATTTGTGTCCTGTTGGTGGGAATGGAAAATGGTGTAGCCATAATGAAACAGTTTGGAAGTCCCTCAAAAAATTAAGAGACTTATCATAAGATCTGACAATCATTTATTTGAATTTATGTCCAAAGGAGATAAAGCAAGAAGGTCCAGAAGATACCTACAATCTCATATCCATTGCCACACTGTATACAACAACCAATATGGAGGAACTGCCCCATGTCTACAGGCAGATAAGTCAATAAAGAAAAGATGGTGTATACATACACTGGAATGCGATTCAGTCTTTAATAATGAAGCCAATCTTGTCACTTGAAATAATTAATGAAGCGGGAGGATATTGGTAAGACTGAAATTAGCCAGTCACAGGAAGACAAACACTGCTCGATTCCATTCACCTGAGGTATCCACAGGAAAACTCAGAGAAGCAGAGAGCAGAATGGTGGTGCCAAGAGCTGGAAGTAGGTTGACACAGGCAGGGTCTGTTCAATGGTTATACAATTTTAATAGAAAGATGAGAAAGGTCTAGAGCTGTGCTGAGCAACATAGTGCATTGAGTTAATAGGACTGACTAGTCACTTCAGAGTTTAAGAGGCAAAGCTGGACTGAACTTCCTCCATCTATGTCTGGAGGCTTCTCCTCTGTAAGATTCCTCTAGAACTTGGTGCAGCATGTGGGTACCACTGGGGGCTCCCTGCAGAAGGAAGGAGCTGCCCCAGGACTGAGGGCCATAGGTGAGAGGGGAGGATTCATTAGGAGGCTCTAATAGGAAAGAGTCTGAATGAAGGAAGTGGCAGAGTGATGAATCATGACCAATCAGAACATTAGAATACCTACTGAGAGGTGAGATGTACTATTAACTGAAGGTGTGATTGACACCATAAGGGGGATTCTGAAACAGTTTTACTCATTAACACTCCTGTAAGGCTTCCTTTGTGGCTCAGTGGTTAAGAATCTACCTGCCAGTGCAAGAGATAAAGGCTGGATCCCTGGTCTGGAATGATTCCACGTGGCCCAGAGCATATAAGCTGGTGTACCACAACAACTGAGTTTGTACTCTAGAGCCCAAAAGCTGTAACTACGGAGCCCATGTGTCAACAGTACCGAAGCCCAAGCACTCTAGAACTCATGCTCTGCAGCAAAAGAAACCACAAAAGTGAGATGCCTGCACACCACAACTAGAGTTGCCTTGGCTTTCCACAAGTAGAGAGAAGTCTGTGCAGTAATGAAGACCGAGCACAGCCAATTAAAAGAAAAAATTAATACAAATTGAAAAGAATCCTGTAAACATTTCCCTGGGTGGCAATGGGATTTGTCTTCCAGGTTAAAAGATTTCACTTGGTATAAAATCAAGCATACAGTGAATGTGTATATTTTGTTTAATTCTTATACTGTTACTCATTCATAGTGCAACGGTGTGAATTTGGGGTGGGAAGCTGACACCAGTAACAGTGATGTTTAGGGTAACGTAAACTGAAGAAAACACAACACACAAAAAGTCACACACACACAAAGAATCACTCTATTCTTTACACATAGAGACATACTTAGTTCCATGGACACAAACCTACACTGCTGCTGCTGACACTATTAACCATAATACAGCCTTTTACTGGAACTACAGTAATCCTCCACATTATTCTGTTTATAAGCTACTTTCTACCACCAGGGCCCCTATACTTCATTCCCAGAAGGAATTTAGAATCATTTTGGCCTCTACACTAAAACCAGTGAGAAAGCCCCAACTTTCATCTATTAAGATTTTTTCTCCCCAAGTGAATGATTCTAGAAAACATACCACTTTCACATGCCTGAAAGGGCCACCTGCAAGCACAGAAGACACTATGAGGATAATATCACAAAGATGCACAGTGTTTGGTTCATTCGGTGACAGTAGGAAACCTGATGAGGAGCAGTGGTGGAGTCCAGGGAACCCAGCAAGATCAGAGCACTGGTGCTCAGGAAGTCAGGATGAAAGGCAAGACCTGTACCTGGAGGATGGAACTTCCAAGTCCATTTGGGCTGCAAAGTGCAAAATTCTTTTCCTAGAGGAAAGGTTGCTGCAGGAGAGAGAATGCTGTACCTTACAGGGTGTAATGGATGGTAACAATTTTAATATACTGTGGACTGAGGCATCGTGAGTTGGTAATAAGACTCTCACTCTACAATATCTGAACTAAGGGAACCGTCTCTATCTGGAACAAATACCCTCAAAGACTCATAACTTAATTCCATCGAAAGAGAAATGAAACAATATTTCTATCTCAGATCAGAAGAAGAAAACAAACAAACAAACAAAACAGCTTGCCTTGGAGACACATGGAGTCTCTTCTGTTCTGTCACAAGCTGAGTTGACTGGCAGGTCCTCAGTGGAGTCTAGAGGGACACATAGTATCTGTTAGAACACTGGTAAGGCTGCTTAGGAATCATTCAGGGGGTTTTCACTTTGTATGGACATGGAGCGGTGTGTATGGATGTGGCAGGTTAACAAGCATGGGCTGAACTTGTGTTCATCCATCCTCTTTGGAGGAGGAAGGAAAGCAAACAGAGGGGGAAGGAAATGAGAATAGAGCTTTGAACCTAATCAAAAGGGAAATATTCAATCTAAAAAAAAGGAAAACTAAAATGAATGCTACTGTTCAGTGAAAGAGACCTATGACTCCTCCTGCTTATTTTGAGCTCCTGCTAAATTGCCATGGTCTCTTGATTTTTCCCAGATCACTCTTCCTCCAGAATCCACAGTTGCTGCTACTACATCATGTTTTCTATGGGACTTTGTACTTGATTAAAAGTGAACTCTTAGAGGACTGAATTCAAGCCTGGGCAATGTATGCTATTGTATTAATTCACTAATCACTTATCTTAAAGAAAAAAAATAAGATTTGATAATACTTAATTCCTACCATTTAAATATAGCCACTATCAATAATGCTATATTTTTGTATAAATATTTGTTTTCTATACAGCCTATGCATGTCCACTGAGTTAGTTGTTGTCCATACTCACAAGGGCCATATGTTTATTTGAACAGCTGATTAGAGAAAGCACCGAGTAAGCATTAACCATCTCTAAACCAGTCAGTTAGGAGATTTTCAGCAAGAGTCATGATCATGGTCACCAGGATAACAATCGAGTTTTACTTTGAATTCTTAGCGGCCATTGTCTCTGAGGTGTGCGCTGCAGGATTTCATCAAGTGAAAGGCTTATGGTAATGCTACCGAATACAATCACACATGTTCCTGATTCTTATCTGTTTGTGCCCTAGTTTAAGCTCTGACATCTGCACTGACGGATGTGACCTGTATTGTCTATATGAAGCTACACAACTATCTGTGAGCTGACAGAAGGATGAGGATCCAGAGGTAACTTTCACACTAATGACTGTGCTGAAGTTTGCCATTAATCCCCCCGGTAGCTGCCCTGGGTTCTGTGACCACAGAGACCACCTTATAATGAAGGGCAGGGTCTGGAACTCTGGAGCTACTAGTACTTCCAGGCATGAACATGGAGCAGGGACCCCTTGGTCCATGACTGAGAATCACTCGTCTCCCTGACACGGGCAGGTCAGTGGACCAGAGCATCCACACTCAGACCCAGCCCTGGGTTTTCAGTTTGTCTTTTCCACTTAAGAGATCAAAAGCTGAGAACATCGATCTCTGTACCATATCCAGCCAACTAAAAGGAACATGACTCAAACCTGGGGAAGAGCTATGTTGATGGCATAAGAGGGAATGCACAGAGTGTGTGCTGTGGTGATAAGATTTTTTGCAAAAAAAAATTGACAGGTTTATTGTCTGATAGGAAATATCTCCTGAGAAAATATACAGACAGGCAGATTCACAATCCCACTATGTAACTTCAACCCATTCCCAACCTCCAAACATCCTCATTCACACAATCCCACACCATCTAAATGATGCAGTTGCTTCTGGAGACACTAGAATGGGACCAGCACTTTTTCCTGGGATATCAATCTCTTGCTCTGTGCCCCAGACCTCACCATCTGTGGGAACCCAAATTCAGGGCTTGTCTCTAACGAGAGGCAGCAAAGAGCCCCACCTTCATCATTTTGAATATATCTGAGCAGAGGGATGTAGATGTTTGTATATGAAGCAATCTCTTTGGCCGTTCCATGCACCTATGATTAGAGAGAAGCAAACAGTGTGAGGGTGTCAGCGTCTTTTGTTCTCTGCACTAAGTCTCCTGTTCTCTGATTTTTGTCCTCAGAAAACTAAAACTCTTTAAGTCAATGGCTCCAAAAGAAGACAG
The DNA here is from genome assembly GCA_006410675.1 of Oreotragus oreotragus. NCBI lineage: Eukaryota > Metazoa > Chordata > Mammalia > Artiodactyla > Bovidae > Oreotragus > Oreotragus oreotragus. The sequence continues at coordinate 4,625 of SJYX01012529.1, read as the reverse complement.
AGAGGACCCCTTGTTGAAAAGGCTGGCCTACTTCATGTAAGATCTCTCAGTTTCACTTTGACCAACAATTACAACATTCTTTTTCAAGGAGGAAAAACTTCTGGCTGAGGAAAGTGCCTACTATTATACAGTAGTAACTGATGCTGTCTTTTTTAAATGTCCTTTTGAATCAGGTCTGTGTTGATAATAGATTTACCTTCATTATTCCCCCAACCAAGTAAATTTCACATATCAGTGATTATGTACATTGTCAGATGACTATAACTGTATTCAACTAAATAAAAAAGAAAGAAGTGAAGCAACGGTCCTATCCCAGATAAAGAGGTGACCATACCTTCAGGGTACTCAGTTCCTGTTCCTCATTCCAGCCCCGGGGGGGGTTCCTCCACCAGGTCCTCCTGGGGAACTAGTGAGACACAGAGTAGCTGTGAGAACACTGGTGAGGCTGCTCACCAATCCCTCAGAGTTGTGTTTTTCTTTTTTTTCGATGGGGATGCAAGGCAGAGTGTATGCATGTGGGAGGTTAGTAACTATGTACTGACCTGTGGTTGAATCATTCTCTTTGCTGGATAGAAGAGAGTAAATGACAGGAGCAGGAAAGAAATGAAATAGAATTTCTGCATTTTAACTAATGATAACCTAACCAATGGGGAAAAAAGAAACACTAAAATGCATGCCAGCTTTCAAAGACAGACATCCATGACCCTTCTGTCTGTGTAGAGCTTCTGGTAAATTACCCCCATCTTCTGTATTTCTTCCCAGATCACTGCCTCTCCAGGATCCACAGTTACAGCTACTGTACTTACCAAGTCTTCTTTGAGACTTTGTTCTTTATTAAAAGCAAACTCTGTTAGAGGATTGAATTCAGTCTAATAGCTATTTGAAATAGCTATTATCAATCAGGTGATATTTTTTTCCCAGTCTTCATTTTCCAAACAATGTTTGATGTTGAGTCATGGCTGTCCACAATCACAGAAGTGATACATTTAGTGGGACAGTTCATTATGGAGAGGGTTTAATCAATGTAAGGTTATGGTAATGTCACCCAGTACAATGAAATATCTCCCTAATCATTATCAGCTTTTGTCCTTGTTTAAGCAATGACAGTAGCACCAACATATATAACCTATAGTGTCTACACAAGGCCACACAACTCTCTGGATCTGTGAGTTGACCAAGAGGATGTGAGTCCCAAGGTGCCTTTCATACTAACGACTGTGCCAAAGCTGGCTGTTAATCCACCTTTGGTTGCCCTGAGTTCCTTGAGCACTGAGCCCACCTTATAATGATGGACAGGATTTGGATCCCTGGATCTGCTACTACCTCCATGCATGGACATAGATGCAAGGACCCCCTGCTCTATTAATGAGGATCCCATGACTACGTGATAAGCATGGGAATCATACAATATTTGTCTTTCTATGTCTGCCTTATTTCACTAACTATAATATACTTTTGCATTATTTGGTCCATCCATTTGTAGCATATTTCAATCCTTAATTCATTTTTATGGCTGAATAATATACCATTATGAGTATATATCATATTTCATTTATCCATTGATCACATGACAGTCCTTGGGTTGTTTCTATCATTTGAGTACTAATAATATACTGTGAAATTAGAGTACAGATTTCTATATGGTACCATAATGGTACGAAAGTAATGGTGATAAATATTATGCATATTTAAAATATCATTGAATATAACAAAACAAAGTGTGAATCTTAGGTGAACTGTGGACTTTTAATTACTAAAAATATATTATCTCACTAATTGTAATAAACTTTCCACACTTATGTTATCTGTGAGTAACATATGATAGCTGAAACTGGAATGATAGGATATAAGAATTTTCTGCATTGTCTGTACAACATTATGTCAATGTAATCCTATTCTAAATAAAGTCTAATAATTTAAAGAAATCTTGAAACATGGCTTCAGGGAGGAATATATCACAGCTAATTTTAAAAAGTTAGCTAATGTCCAAATCATAGCTAGAGACCATCTTCACTCTTAAACATGAACCAGATGTTGAATTTAAAATGCATCTTTCTTTCCATGGTTAAACAGTACCAACTGATGTAGTAAGTTGCCATTTGAACACGTAAAATAAAAGAAGAACATTGCTTAATATTTCACAGTTTTTTTCTTAAATATGAAGAATTGCACATACTACAATAATTATTCATGAGTGAACTTAATGAGAAAATTTCCAGAGTACCTTCAACTGGGTCAGTTATAGGGTGCATCTTATTATGTGACCAACTATGACCCCTCTTCACCCAGCTGAAGACTGATGATGTTCTTGACCTCTGATGGACGTTTCTCCTGGCCTTTTGGGCCAAGTATCCTGGGAAACACGTTATAATGGAGACAGCTGTTGACTTCTTGCTGCCACAAGACCACAGGGAAACTAATAATCATTGATCCACTAGTCAATCCTTGGTCCCCTTCCTCACCAGAGGCCTAGTAGGGCCTCCTAAATCCAGCGTGGACTTAGGACTGTCTCTTATACACATCTGNGCCACAAGACCACAGGGAAACTAATAATCATTGATCCACTAGTCAATCCTTGGTCCCCTTCCTCACCAGAGGCCTAGTAGGGCCTCCTAAATCCAGCGTGGACTTAGGAAGATCTGAAGTTTGATGTGCACTAAAAACACCCAACAGACTGGCTGTGTGTGTGAATATCTCTACTTAACTGAGACCTAGAAGCTCAGCAGCGCTTAGTGACCATCCGTGATGGGACGGATTCAGATCTCATTTAGGAGAAGCAGGTACTTGGGAAAGACATTTGGATCTCTCTTTGCCTCAGTTCCCTGTACTGAGTTGGAGAAATGTTAATATGGCCTATTTTTAGTATTATGAGGCCAAGATTTATCATATACAGTTAAAATATTAGAAAAATAAAGGAGGGACTTCCCTGGAAGTCCAGTGGTTAGGAGTATGCCTTGCAATGCATGAATGGGGATTTGATTTCAGGTCAGGGAACTAAGATCCCACACATGGCTTGCAGCAGCTAAGCCCATGTGTTACAACTGCTGAGGCCAAGCACCACAGCTAGAGCATCAGTGCACTGCAATGAAAGATCTGCATGATGCAACAAAGATCCCATGTGCCACAACTAAGACCCAATGCAGCCAAATAAATAGATAGATAGACAAATAAATATATAGAAAAGTAAAGCACTGTTGCTTCATAGATGTTCTATAAGTGTTCAGTCTTCAATGATGGTGAGAATAAGGTGGACCTTTAGTAGTGGTTGAAAACAGAAGGGGCATTTGGATGGCTCCAACTAAGTGGGGACAGAACCATACTCCAGCTTTTTCACAGAAACAAGGCTTTACAGCTCATGGAGAGTATCTATGATTACCTCCTCTGACATCCAGCCCAGTTGGGGAGGAAGGGGGAACAAAGTGGGGGCTGTAACCCATATGTGACATTGGAGGGTGTTGAAATTTAGAGAGGTCAAGTGACTTTCCAAGAGTCAGACAATGATGAATGCCCCCATCTCTCAAATTCTCCTGTGCCTAGTTTTCTGTGGATGAGAGCTGATGCCCTGGAGAAGATGCCTGAGCCTGAAACAGCTCAAATCCTCCTTCCACCATTTGTCTCTATATTTCAATTTTTGATCCAAAGTACAAGCTTCTTCTGAGCAAAGGCCCTCAGAAAGACCACAAGATTCCAACTCTGTCCATCCTCCACAGACTCTTCACATGGTTAACTGTGTCACAACAGCCTTTCTAATGCTTAAAAAAAAAAAAAAAAAAAGTGTGAGCCACTCACTCAATCATGTCCGACTCTTTGCATCTCCATGGACTATAGCCAGCTAGTCTCTCCTGTCCATGGGATTCTCCAGGCAAGAACACTGGAGTGAGTGGCTATTCCCTTCTCCAGAGGATCTTCCCAACCTAGGGGCTGAACCTGTGTGTCCTGCACTGCCACCAGGGAAGCCCTTCATTGCTGACTCACCTAACCCCCAAGTATCTGAACTAACAGTTTAAGTGGGTCCTTGATGAAGTAAAACAATAACTGAGATATGACCAAGAGTGGAAAATAATAGGTAATTTACATTATTCTAAATGAACAATTTTAGTGCTTCCCAGCTTGATGCAAAATGTGTATGCCTGTGTATAAATAAGGAAATTAAGGAATAAAATAAAAAGAATTAGTGAATGTATTCCTTTTTTAAACAAGATTTTCTTTTTTTTAATGCATTGACCTTGTTACAATATTGCTTTATTTTTCTTTATGTTTCCCGATTTTTGGCTTCCAGGCATGGGGAATCTTAGCTCCTGACTAAGGATTGAACCTGAAATCACCCCCATCTTCCACTTTGGATGGCAAAATCCTAACCACTAGACAACCAGGCATGTCCATAGGGAATGTATTTCAAAAGACATTGGAGGAATGTCATTCAAAATGGGGTAAAGCATAGCAGTTCAGACACCCAATTTTGGAAGGGAATCAGAATGAAACAGAGGACTCCCCTTCCAGCTGCTGCTGCTGCTGCTACTGCTAAGTCATGTCAGTCGCATCCAACTCTGTGAAAACCTATAGACTGCAGCCCACCAGGCTCCCCCATCCCTGGGATTCTCCAGGCAAGAACACTGGAGTGGGTT
>SJYX01012528.1:128314-139822 GCA_006410675.1 Oreotragus oreotragus | reverse complement strand
GGGTCGCACAGAGTCGGACACGACTGAAGTGACTTAGCAGCAGCAGCAGCAGCAGCTAGTAATAGATGATCAACAATGATGCATCTGTAGCCCGCAATTTCTCTGTGCCTGATGAATAGCCCTAGCACAAATATTATTGTATCCAGGAAAAGAAATGATGTCAAGCAGATTGCTATTTAGCTTGTGATCATGTCTCATTGAACTTTAATGTTCAACAGGGGGTAATGTGCTCTATTCAGTGGAAATTAGAACACCAGAAAACACCTCTTTGGGTGGAAGTGTGTTGGATTTCATGACTGTATCTTTCCTGCTTGACAGCTCCGCATGCTAAGAATGAATCATTATCCTGCTGTTGAACATGTATCTTCTGAGATATTACCTGGCACCAGTAGGTGCATTAGTATGAAGTGGCACTTGGAGGGTAGTCACAATGTTTGCTAACATGTCTCTTAACTCAATTTAGTTATATAGATAGGTAGGTTAGATTATTTCATAGCTGAATTCCCACAAGTCTCTCATTAAAAATACTGTACCTGAAAACATTTAGAGTGATTTTATTAGCACTCCCACCTCAAAATTAATTATTTCTATCCCTTGGCTTCCTTTTAGAGGATGAAAATGGCACTGTATGTTCAAGTTGAGCATAGTCTAAAGATCATCAGAAATGGTAGCCCTGCTGGGCTCTAGATATATTCAGGGTAGGGGTTCTTAGCATGAAGTCCATGGATGAATGTCAGGCCATGTGAAACAATGGCTCATTTGCAGATTGTGAATCTATGTAGACATGTAGGAACTTTTTTCTCCAAAGAACATCAGAGCTTTTATCAGTCTTTTAAAAGTTCAAGATACAAACAAAGTTATGTGCTTGTCTAGTAGATTTTGCATTTGATTTTCTGTTACGCTCATTTTAAAGGAGTGGTGACCAGATTGTAGTGTGTCCTCAGGAGGGTTATGTGGTTGGTTAAGGAGCCTGAAAACCATACCACTTACTGAATGGTGGACTTAAAGGCAAATATTTGGTGTGGAGAAAGGAAGGCTGATTGAGAGATGATATAACTGTCCTTCTGTATTCAAAGGGTGAAGTACTTGCCTTGTTATTTTTCTAGAAGAGTAAGAGGGGAGATGTGATGCACCAGATTTCAACTCAAAAGTGAACTTATTATTTGCCTTCACAATTTTGGGGGGAGATGGGAGAGCCAAACCATGTGTGGTTTGTGGGATCTTAATTCTCCAACCAGGGATTGTACCTGGGCCCTTGGCCATGACAACGCAAAAATCTTAACCCCTAGACTATTGAGGAATTCCCCCTTCACAATTTTTCTACATGTAAAGCTAAAATAGCTGGATGTTAGGGTGGTGTTGTTGGCCTACGCCTGTTCATGCTGTCCTATCCAATGTGCTTCAGTTCTTTGTAAGGGGCTTTCTTTTTTCCTTTTGAAAGATGGCATAAAGAATGCGTTCACTTCAAGTGTGTATATAGATGTGAAACCTGACTTTTTTGTAATACATGAAATCATAAAATTTAAATATTAGACACAGTTTAAATCTGATCCAGTTCCCCATTTTGCAGACGGTGAAACTCAGGTGTCTAGAGTTTGCTCTCCATTCAAGGTTACACAGTGAGTAGTAGAACAAGGGCATGTCTGCTGCTCTAAGTGCCATTTGCAGACTTCCTTTTGCCTTTTATATTAAAAAAAAAAGGCAGGAAATAATTAGAGGGACACAGAATAGTATGGAGAAGAAAAGGAATTGAATCATGCTTTTCTCATTAACTTCTTCAATCTCTTTGTTCTTGGAAATCAGGGCTTTTACCTTACTTATTTTATACAGATGTACCCTTCTCTTTTATAATGTTATGTATTTGCTGGAAATTAATATACTATAACTATATGCAAATGCAGGATTAGGGTTGACATAGGGGAGTATCCTGCCAATATCTAAATGTTGTAGACCTTGGATTATCCTTTGAGGATGGGTTAATTTTGAAGGAAAATTTTAAGAGAATTGACATGGAGTCTTGACTAGAGAAGTAAAAATCTGATCTTGACAACTAGTTATGTGTTGACTCTGAGTTTAAGTAAAGGATACTTGGGAGCCCCCTGTACATATATAATGGATCTATGTGAAAGTTACTAAAATTAAAATCATGATATCTGAAAAGCTTCTAATTTGACCCATTCAACACTGCTTCACTTGCAAGTTTTCAAAAGAACAATATCATTTTGTTCAACTCTTTGCTGGTTTCCAAATGGCCTTACCATTACAGCTCACTTGAAAATATTTAAGAAAACATACAAACAAAAATCAAGGTACCATGTAATAGGTGTCTTATACCTTAAAAATATTCTAGGGAGATAATTTATCTTAACAGTAGTGAGATTGGAGATAGGAAGATACCTCTAGTAGGCACTTGCAAAAGTTCAGGTGAGGGGTCAGAGGGCTCAAAAGAGGAAAATGTTAATGGTCATAGGGTACTGAAAAGGAAAACATAGATTAAAGGGAATCAAAGAAGAAGAATCTGGTTCAAAGCCAAGGTTTTCAACTGATAGATGATGTTTTAAATGTATATTATTAATTATTCTCCGTACTTCCAATGGCATGAAGCACAAGGTTATCAATTTTGCAACAACGTGCATCAGGCCCCGTAGCAGGAGGCAGAATCTCATGGATGGGAAGTTCAGAGCCCGTAATGGAGCAAGACCACACAACTAGTTAGAAATACATTGTCCTCAATCATTCTGCCATGTTCTTGTGGGTCTCCTTTGATGGTCTCAGGTCCTCGGCCGTATTTTGCAAATACCTCAATATCTGGCCCACTCCTTCATTCTAAGGGGGGCTGCTGCCATCTATGTCAGTACCCCAGTGAGCCTCATAGCTCGCTTGGGGAGTTAGACTCCAAGGTGGAACTCCGCTCCATCTCTGCTTTGGTCAGAGGGAAAGGCTGACTTCTGAAAGCCTGCTCAGAGCATCAGACCTCAGGAAAACTGACAGCATCCTAGGTATGTCCTGGCCACCTCTCACCATAGAATCTACAGCCTTTGTGCTAAAGCACAACCCAAATCCTCTTTGAATGGGGCTTCAGGTAGAACCAGCTCAGCATCTTGCCAAGGTTGTGTTTTCTCCTGCTTTCTTCTGTGTCGCCTGGGTCAGCGGAGGAGGAGATAGTGTGCCAGGAGCAGGTGGCGCCATGGCATCTTAGCCTGACCTCTTGTGGGAAGCTCTCCTCTTAGCTGGAGATGTCACATCCTGCTGTCTGTGTCAGCACTGCTTCCGTTTCGACAGGCATGGAAGCAGGGTAAGAGCAAGCTAAAGCCCTGCCTTTTCTTTCCCGCTCAAAAATGCACATGAGAATGAAAGTGAGTGCCATTCTTGTGATTACAGCGACAATTTTTGAATCTTCTCTAATTTATATTCTAACTAAAATTGCTCACAGACTGGTAATTTATTATTAATAACAAATGATCTCATCTGATGCTTCCCTTCCTCTGTTTTCCTTTAGAGTGCTTTGGTGCTCTAAAGTTCTGAAATCCTACTTGTCAGAGATCTTAGTTCCTAACTTGGTGTCAGATTCTTTCACTTTCACACTCCTGAACTCCATCTTCAACTCCAATTATGACCCCTACCCCTCATGTTTTTTATCAGAGGAAGAAGGTTATAAGTGTAGTTATATGTGCTTTTGGCTTTGTGGCCTCTTTGTTACACAATAGGCTTCCCAGGTGGCACTAGTGGTCGATATAGACTGAGAGTTTTTGGATGATTTGGTTCCTTGAGTCGGGGATGCTTTCTCCTTGAAACCACACAGCAACCTTGTAAAGTTGTTTCTTCCTGTGCCCATTTCAGGGAAGAGGAGACTGAGGCTCACTGAAGTTCACAAACTTTCCAGTGATCACAAAGATGGTAAACATTAGACTTAGAACTGAAACTCCAGTCTTTCTGACTCCAAAACCAGAGTATATATTTTTTGACTACATGGTCATATTTGCCTGATGAGGGGAGAGGGGCAATTGGGCCTTGAGAATCAGATTCGATTTTAGGTAGGTGGATGGAAAAAATAGGGTATTCCCCAAGATGAAAGCAGAGTCAGCAAGGGCACAGAAGTGGCAATGTCAGTGACTAACAATGGTTAGTGGTGAGACCAATTTCATTCATGGTTTTAATGGAGAGTCTGGGTTAAGGACAGAAATAAAAGGTTAGAAAAGGAGGGCTGTTGGTCCTTGAAAAGTAAGCCATGTAGTTGAAATGTGATGCCAGAAACCACAGTGAATCTTTTGTTCCCTGATTTAACAGGTTGGGTAGGGCACTGTGAAGAGAATTAAAAGTCTGTAGTTGGTTAAATAAATTACATGAAGCATTAAGTTATTCTATACATTTAAATGGAAAGAAAGCTGATACATGACCCTTTAGGGATTCTGGGGGGTCTGAGAGTGGGGAGGATTAGACTATTTTATGAGATTCTTATGAGACAAACAGCAACTGCATTGAGTGGAGGCTGTCTGATAAAGGCTGATCTATGTTTCAGAAAATACATCTGTAATTTTGTTCCATTATTGGATTTTAATCAAGAGAAACCCTGAAATCAACCCCGTTTCCTCTATCACTCCCTGCCAGGGTGATTTGTTTACAGCTAGATTTTGAACTGGTGACAGTGTAGGGAGCTGTGGTTCTCAAACTTTCATGGGCATCAGAATCATATGGAGACCTCTTAAAGAACAGCCCTGTGGGTCCCTCCTCGGGGGTTCCTATGCACTAGGTCTGGGGTTCAGTTCAGTCGCTTAGTCGTGTCCAACTCTGCAACCCCATGAACTGTAGCATACCAGGACTACCTGTCTATCACCAACTCTTGGAGTTTACCCAAACTCATGCCCATTTTGTTGGTGATGCCATCCAGCCATCTCATCCTCTGTTGTCCCCTTCTTCTCCCGCCCTCAAACTTTCCCAGCATCAGGGTCTTTTCCAATGAGTCAGCTCTTCGCATCAGGTGGCCAAAGTATTGGAGTTTCAGCTTCAACATCAGTCCTTCCAATGAACACCTGGTTGGATCTCCTTGCAGTCCAATGGACTCTCAAGAGTCTTCTCCAACACCACAGTTCAAAAGCATCAATTCTTCGGTGCTCAGCTTTCTTTATAGTCCAACTCTCACATCCATACATGACTACTGGAAAAACCATAGCCTTGACTAGATGGACCTTTGTTGACAAAGTAATGTCTCTGCTTTTCAATATGCTGTCTAGGTTGGTCATAACTTTCCTTCCAAGGAGTAAGCCTCTTTTAATTTCATGGCTGCAATCACCATCTGCAGTNCCACAGTTCAAAAGCATCAATTCTTCGGTGCTCAGCTTTCTTTATAGTCCAACTCTCACATCCATACATGACTACTGGAAAAACCATAGCCTTGACTAGATGGACCTTTGTTGACAAAGTAATGTCTCTGCTTTTCAATATGCTGTCTAGGTTGGTCATAACTTTCCTTCCAAGGAGTAAGCCTCTTTTAATTTCATGGCTGCAATCACCATCTGCAGTGATTTTGGAGCCCCCAAAAATAAAGTCAGCCACTGTTTCCACTGTTTCCCCATCTATTTGCCATGAAATGATGGGACCAGGTGCCATGATCTTTGTTTTCTGAATGTTGAGCTTTAAGCCAACTTTTTCACTCTCCTCTTTCACTTTCATCAAGAGGTTCTTTAGTTCTTCTTTACTTTCTGCCATAAGGGTGGTATCATCTGCATATCTGAGGTTATTGATATTTCTCCCAGCAATCTTGATTCCAGCTTGTGCTTGGGTCCCCATATTTGGCATTTCTAACAAGTTCCCAGGTAATGTTGATGTGGCTGTTCCATGGACCATATGTTGAGAATCACTATCTTATGCTGATTTCTCCAAGCACCAGGATCTCAGAATCAACTAGGTGAAATGAAGAAGCAAACACTTAGCTGATTCAAGGCAGAAATGTGTGGATGCTTTGACAGAAATGTCTTTGAAGGAGGGCTCTGTTGAGTGGCATGCTGGATCTTAATTTCCTGACCAGGGACAAAACCTGCATCTCCTGTGGTAGAAGCATGGAGTCTTAACCACTGGACCACCAGCGAAGTCCCTGACAAAAGTGTCTTATGTCCTGTAAATTGACAGGTATGGACTGGTAACAGGGAGATTACATTATGGGTTCTTATGGAAAGCAGTTCAGTAAAATGGAAAGAATACAAGGCTTTGTGTCAGACCATCTGGATTCCAATCCCAGCTCTCTTTCTTTCAGTCCTCATCTCTAAAACAGGTTTAATACTATACAGTTATGTTAGGATTGCTGGGAGAATTGAATGCAACAATCCAGGTTAAACTTGGATGTCTACTTTGATTTTATAGTTGACAAACTGCACTTTTTTGAAGAAAATGGTACTTAAGTATATATATATTTTTTCAGGTGTAAGTGGAATGGGATGACTTTTGCTTGTACTTTATCTTCTTAAATGGGAATATTCATTAGTTGCCCTGAAAGTTGTCCCTTTTTATGGCTTTGATATCTCTGTAATGTCACAGCAGATTAAGATGATTTTGCAGGTAGGCTCTATGATGAAGAAATGAGCATTTCTGAATTTCTGCTTTGGGTTGGACTCCTTCAAATTGGAATAATTTTGAAGTGCAAGAAAGGTCGCTGTCATGTCTTTCTTCCTCCTTTTAAGCATAAATTAAGGGAGGAAAAGGTTCCTGCAGGCCAGCCAAGGCCTAAATATTTGAGGTCTAAGGTTAGCTTTTTTTCAAGGACCAGCAGCTAAGAAAGTGCTCACTGTTGGATGGTCTGACAAACACGTATAGACAACAAAAAGTACTGGTTTGGACTCAGCCATCCCCACAGTAAGAGCTTGGATCTTGGTGTCTGGGTGGGTTGATAAAATCTTTGATGAGCCTTTGGGCAGTAGTTGTCTGCTAGTCTGTCTCTACTTTAGTAATCACCTTGGCAAGTCCGTGTTCTTCCATGAACCCCTGAAATGTGCCTACTCAAATATGATGTGTGGACTGTCAGCCTCTGCATCCCCTGAGAGTACATTAGAAATGGAGACTCTTGGGCTCCACTCCAGACCTACTGAATCTGAATCTGCTTTGAACACGGCCCCTCAGCAATTCCTAGGTGTGATAAGGGCTTTTCCAGGTGGCCTCTGAGGTCTAATCTTTAGGGTTCTAAGGAAGCTTGTAAATATTATCCCTCTTGTTCTATCTGAACTAATTACTAGAGCTGATCTTTCTGTCTCCATTTTACTTTTCTCCTCCTCTCCACCTAACAGTGATCTGTTTTTCAATAACCAGTTCAAATGTCACTTCCTTTGTGAAACCCCTTTGTCTTCTTGATTCCAGTATCATTTCATTTGTTCTTCTAAAATGGTATAAAATGGTAGGTTGCCACGTGGCATTCTACTGGGCCATTCTACTGAATCATCCTACTTGCCAGCCTGGCAATGAATTCAAATCAGCTGGACAGCTTTTAAACAAACACAAATACCAAATCCAGGCCCATTAAACCACACTGTTTGGGAGTCAGGAAGGGTATAGCCTAAGCCTAATCATTTTTTAAAATTCCCTGGATTAATTTGAAATGCATTTCTGATGACAGCCACCATGAAGAAAAAATGAGCTGTATGTCAAGATTTTCTTTCTCTCAGGCTGTTGTCTAAATAAATATGTGTTGCGTTGAAAGGTGAATAGTTCACTTGTTTGTCTTTTGTAATATCTCTTCAGTTTCAGGTTCTTGTCTTCATATCTGAGGTCTTTTGGAAGGCCTGGCTAAATGATTCATATTGAATACATATTAGTTCTGTGATTGTACCTTTTCTGAGGGCTTTGGAGTCAGGGGGGGAGATAAAAAACAACCAAAGTTTAAATCTTAACACTGGCCTTTTGTAGCTATGTGACTGTAGTGAGTTACATGATCATTCACTTAATTAATTTGATTCATAACTTTGATAGTTGACGGCCTCATGTATGATTCTCAATGTTCGGGATACAATAGCAAATAAGATAGATAATATCCTATTTTCTTGGAGTGCATATTGTAGTGGAAGACTGTTTGAGATCAGAGAGAAGATGAGGGTGTCTGGAGCTCAGTGAGCAAGGAGGACTCAGGGGTATGTTTTCTTCGTATTAATGTTGGGGAAGCAGGAATGCCAAAAAGTGGTTTTGATCTGGTCATCCTCAGTTCAGTCACTCAGTCATGTCCGACTCTTTGAGATACCATGAACTGTAGCAAGCCAGGCTTCCCTGTCCATCACCAACTCCTGGAGCTTACTCAAACTCATGTCTATTGCATTGGTGATGCCATCCAACCATCTTATCCTCTGTTGCTCCCTTTTCCTCCTGCCTTCAATCTTTCCCAGCATCAGGGTCTTTTCCAATGACTCAGTTCTTCACATCAGGTGGCCAAAGTATTGAAGTTTCAGCTTCACCATCAGTCCTTCCAGTGAAAATTCAGGACTGATTTCCTTTAGTATTGACTGGTTGGATCTCCTCGCAGTCCAAGGGACTCTCAAGAGTCATCTCGAACACCACAGTTGGTCATCCTCCTCTGTGACAAACAAGGTATGCAGTTATTTTCAGTGGGGTATCCCTGGAGAAGTAAAAGTCTTATTCACTCAGTTGTATCTGATTCTTCTGTTACTCCATAGACTATAACCCACCAGGCTCCCCTGTCCATGGAATTCTCCAGGCTAGAATACTAGAGCAGGTTGCCATTCTCTTCCTCAGGGGATCTCCTGACCCAGGGATCAAACTCAGGTCTCCTGCATTACAGGCAGAGAAATCTCAAATAATCCATAAATCATACCAAGGAAAGATGTATTGGAGCTTATGGTATAGCTTACAGAAGGCATCTACCTCTAAGTAAACTCAAATCTAATTCTGGGTATCTCATGGCCTCTGGTCAGCCATGATAAGGGAATCTGAGATGATGTTGCACGTAAGGAAGGCAGAAGAGATCACTGGGACTAGCTTTTGAGGTAGTCTTGGCTAGCTTTCTGTTTCTAAGGGGTGACAGATACCCTATGTACAAAAAATGTCCCTCACATTCTTTCATGGATATGGACCAATCAAAATAGCAATTCTTTTGGGGGTAGATGGGACCAAGAAAGGTTGGGTAGAGAGGGAAGAGAATTAACAAAGAAGCCATAGCTGCCTTATTCTACATTACTTATTTGAAACTTAGTTTCCTCATATTAAGATAAGGAGTCTTAGAGCCACTATATCAAATAATTAGTGTGATCATGAAATAAGATCATACATGCATGGGTATTTGTAGTGCTTGTCTCCAAATTAGCTCTTCTTATTCTCAGATGATTATGATCGAATTTAAAGACTCTGAAAACATGTTGCAAAATCATCATGCAAGAGCTTTTCTATTAAGGTGATCAGTTTGTTCTTTCATCCCTGCCAACTGTTATCAGCACCTGTTTGGTGGCCACAATGTGTGAGAGCTCAGACACATTTGAAAAATGGACTTTACTCAAAAATGATAATAAGTAAATGCAATTCACTGACCTGAGTCTATGGTGAATTTTTATCTGGAAAAGAGGATGGAGGAGAAGGAGGTCAACTTTTCTTCTCTTTTCTCCTTTCCACCCACCTGAAGCCTTAACTGTCACCCTGTTCCTTATAAATTTGGCCCCAGAGAGTTGGGTGAAGAGGTCAGTGCCTCTTGTAAGTGCAAGCATCCAAGGAAGATTCTAGGGATGCAATGAAAGAATCATTTCAGAGAGGACAAAGCAGTTACCAAAAAATCTTGCTGAACTTAATAGAAAATATATAACATGCTCTATTAATGTGTAGGAACTAAAGACCCTCTTGATGAAAGTGAAAGAAGAGAGTGAAAAAGTTGGCTTAATACTCAACGTTCAGAAAACTAAGATCATGGAATCTGGTTCCATCACTTCATGGCAAATAGATGGGGAAACAATGGACCAGTGATAGACTTTATTTTATTAGGCTCCAAAATCACTGCAGATGGTGACTGCTTGCTCCTTGGAAGAAAAAATATGACACACTGAGACAGCATATTAAAAAGCACAGACATTACTTTATTGACAAAGGTCCATCTAGTCAAAACTATGTTTTTTCTAGTAGTCATGTATGAATGTGAGAGTTGGACTATAAAGAAAGCTGAGCACCAAAGAATTGATGCTTTTGAACTGTGGTGTTGGAGAAGACTCTTGAGAGTCCCTTGCACAACAAGGAGATCAAACCTGTCTATCATAAAGGAAATCAGTCCTGAATATTGATTGGAAGGACTGATGCTGAAGCTGAAACTCCAATACTTTGGTCACTTGCTGTGAAGCACTGAGTCATTGGGAAAGACCCTGATGCTGGGAAATATTGATGGCAGGAGGAGAAGGGGATGACCTGGATGGCATCACTGACTCGATGGACATGAGTTTGAGCAAGCTCTGGGAGTTGGTAATGCACAGGGAGGCCTGGCGTGTTGCAGTCCATGGAATCGCAGAGTTGGACATGACTGAATGACTGAACTGACTAACTGATGAATATGTGTGGGAGTGGTATGTAGCATATGAGGGAGTTTGAGCCAGTATGAGAACATACAGTGTTTTTGCATACAGTATCTCCCCTTTCTTGTGGTTGAGTGTGAGGAGGTGTGAGAAGTATGCAGTTGTTAGAATCTGGCATTTGTGTGTATGTTGATGTGTATATTTGTGAGTCAGTCTAAGTGATTGTGACTGTGTGCAGATGTTAAGTGAGACAAGTCACTGTGTGTGTATGTGTGTGTGTGTGTATGAGTGATGAGAAGAGGGAGAGGATCTCAAATATCTTTTTTCCTCCCAGTTCATGATTCTATTCCTTATATGCTGTCTAAATCTGGTTGTGTTGGGGAGTGGGACATTCTTGAATCAGCCTCTTTGTTGGGTGCCATATATTCCTTTTGCCAAGGAGAAGTCATTTTTGTTGACCTATAAATTGTTTCATTAACTAGTATGGAAATATGGTTCTGTAGGACCAAGAGCAGCTTATTCCCAAATACTCTTTTCCTTCAGCTTGAAACAAAGAAATAATTATGGTTTACATGTAGTCATCAGTTCAGTTCAGTTCAGTTCAATTCAGTCGCTCAGTCGTATCCGACTCTTTGCGACCCCATGAATTGCAGCACGAGGGGGCTCCCTGTCCATCACCAACTCCCGGAGTTCATTCAAACTCATGTCCATCGAGTTGGTGATGCTATCCAGCCATCTCATCCTCTGTCATCCCCCTTTCCTCCTGCACCCAATCCCTCCCAGCATCAGGGTCTTTTCCAATGAGTCAACTCTTTGCATGAGGTGGCCAAAGTACTGGAGTTTCAGCTTTAGCATCATTCCTTCCAAAGAACACCCAGGTCTCCTTTAGGATGGACTGGTTGGATCTCCTTGCAATTCCAAGGGACTCTCAAGAGTCTTCTCCAGCACCACAGTTCAAAAGCACCAATTCTTTGGTGTTCAGTTTTCTTCACAGTCCAACTCTCACATCCATACATGACTACTGGAAAAG
>SJYX01012528.1:0-122063 GCA_006410675.1 Oreotragus oreotragus | reverse complement strand
GTCACCTCATTGCAGTTCAGTCACTCATTTGTGTCCAACTCTTTGCGACCCCATGAACTGCAGCACGCCAGGCCTCCCTGTCCATCACCAACTCCCAGAGTCCACCCAAACCCCTGTCCATTGTGTTGGTGATGCCATCCAACCGTCTCATCCTCTGTCGTCCCCTTCTCCTCCTGCCCTCAATCTTTCCCAGCATCAGGGTCTTTTCAAATGAGTCAGCTCTCTGCATCAGGTGGCCAAAGTATTGGAGTTTCAGCTTCAACATCAGGCCCTCCAGTGAACACCCAGGACTGATCTCCTCTAGGATGAACTAGTGGGATCTCCTCGCAGTCCAAGGGACTCACAAGAGTCTTCTCCAACACCACAGTTCAAAAGCATCAGTTCTCTGTTGCTCTGCCTTCTTTTTAGTCCAGCTCTCACATCCATATATGACTACTGGAAAAACCATATCCTTGACTAGACGGACCTTTGTTGGCAAAGTAATGTCTCTGCTTTTTATTATGCTGTCTAGGTTGGTTATAACGTTCCTTCCAAGGAGCGAGCGTCTTCTAATTTTATGGCTGCAATCACCATTTGCAGTGATTTTGGAGCCCAGAAAAATAAAGTCAGCCACTTGTTTCCACTGTTTTCCCATCTATTTGCCATGAAGTGATAGGACCAGATGCCATGATTTTAGTTTTCTGAATGTTGGGCTTTAAACCAACTTTTTCACTGTCCTCTTTCACTTTCATCAAGAGGCTTTTTAGCTCCTCTTCACTTTCTGCCATAAGAGTGGTGTCATCTGCATATCTGAGGTTATTGTATTTCTCCCGGCAATCTTGATTCCAGCTTTTGCTTCTTTCAGCTGAGCGTTTCTAAGGAATGTACTGTGCATATAAGTTTAATAAGCAGGGTGACAACATACAGCCTTGACATACTCCTTTTCCTATTTGGAACCAGTCTGTTGTTCCATGTCCAGTTCTAACTGTTGCTTCCTGACCTGCATACAGATTTCTCAAGAGGCAGGTCAGGTAGTCTGGTATTCCCATCTGTTTGAAAATTTTCCACAGTTGATTGTGATCCACACAGTCAAAGGCTTTGGCATAGTCAATACCTAGAACCCCCTATGTTTATCATTCTCTGTTTCCATCGCAATACAAGTGCTCATACCTATCACACTGTCCTCTCTCATCTCATGTATTAATTTTCTATTGCTCTTCAACGAATTGCCACAAATTTAGCTGTTTAAAACAACATCCATTTAGTTCTACAGGTGACAAGACTGAACTGAGTTCTGTGTTCTAGGTCTCAGAATGTTAAAATTAGGTGCTGGCTGAGCTGGTATCTCATTTGGAGACTCTGGAAAAGAATCTGCTTTCAGGTTCATTTTAGACTGTAGATGGTAGAATTTAATTCTTTGTGGCTGTCAGACTAAGGTCTTGTTTCCTTGTTTCCTATCAGGAAGAAGCCACTCTCAACTCCTATATCCAACTGTGTTCCTTAGCTTGTGACCCCCTCCAATCTTCAAAACTTGTAACAAGTCTTCCTTATGCTCCAGTCTTGCTGATCTCTCTTTCTGCCACCAACCTAACAAAGCTGTTTGGTTTTAATGGGTACATTTGATTAGATTGGTCACATCCAGAGAACCCCCTTTTGACACGTAAGATCATGGGAGTAGTACCAGGAGATTGAGATCATGGGGACCAAAATCCTGCCTGCTTTATCCTTCATTCCCCATCACTCAATCCTCATGTTGCTTAACTTCATTTTATAACCAGTCTGGACCTGATTGTTCATCACTTCAACAAAGTTCTGCTATTATTCTTTATTTTATCACTCCTTTGTTCACCTTACCCATCCATGTAACTTTACCTCTAGCGTAGTATGACCACATTTCTCATTCTTATCACTAGGCTGCTGAGAAAGGTGGGAATTCATGATAATATACAGTTATAGCTTTTAATGCTGTCACTTTATTTCTGGATTATTGTAGTAGTTCTTTAATTCCAAACCTAATGCCCTCCAGTCCATCTCTCCCATGGCTGCTAGAGCTATTTTTCTCAAATGCTATTCCAATCATGTCAATGCGTGTTTAAAATCATGTAATGCCTTCCCAGAGTTTCAGTACAGAGTCTTGACACCTTATGATGGCACAGAAGGACCTTCTGGAGAGAACTGGTTCCCATCCCTCTAGTCTTGTCCCTCATTGTTCTTACATAGGACAGTCCTCTCAAACTCTATCAAAGTACTAATTCTATCATCCTCTGTTCATGACATGTTCCCACATGCTTTCATGTGTTCTGCACAACTCTTTTGCTTTCTTGACACACCCGACCTATTGATTTTCTTGTCTTCTACTCATACTTCAAGGCATATTTCAAAATCTCCTTGGCAAGACTTCTCTGTATTGTCTCTTTGCTACTGGCAAAGTCATTTACGCCTTCCATTGAAAACTCATCATCAAATCACATTGCCTTTCTGAACTATAAGAGCTCTGAAGAAGGAGACTAAATCTTATCCATATTCTTCTTCCTTTTTTCTTTTCTTCTGACTTGGAAAAGGAGGTTAGCACACAATAAGCACTCAGTGTGTGTTTAAATAATTGGATTTCTTCTCAATGAAAAGATACGGGCCAACTTGTTTGGGCTATTCATCATCTGAAATAAACCTTCCAAAGAGACTTTAGTTCAAATTCTGATTGTCATTATGAGTTAAAGCTACTATGATTTTTAACACTATGAAATTTAAGCTTTTCCTCAAGAATTAATTCATCCTTTATCCTATAACTAGAATGGATTGAGTGTTTATAAGAGAGAAGCAGACTGAAACAGCCTGTATTACACCTCTGTCATATTCTTTGGTCTTTAGTCATAATTAAAACTGTTAATTAGGTGATCGTTCTGCCATCTGGTAATTCAAGTTTTATTGAGAAACAATGAGGTAGAGTACTTTCTGTGGGAAATATCAATAGAAATTTGTTTTTAATTCTCCTTGGCTTTTTGGTGTATGACATGACTGCTTACTCATATATGTGTTTTATTAGTAAGATTTTTATAATTTCCATTATCGTGCTAGTATTGTATCTTTTCATTTGTTTCTGTCTAAAAAAATATAGATGAATATAATGTCTGGAGAAGCTGATTTTGAATGATCACTGTTTATTCTAGATGTGAGAATAAATCCTTGCCTTTGTTTGTAGTGCATTACATCGGTAGAAACCCTGAAGGAAATTGAAGGCTATATATAGGAATTCCAGTAGCATTTGACCACTGTCAATTCTGTATATTAACTATGGTTGTTTGGGACTCTGTATTTTTCTTAATGCAGTTTGATAAAAAGTGTCATTTCCCCAAATATAAGTAATTTAACTTGTTTATTTTACTTAAGTGTTTATATAGTGTGAATCTGGTCTTCTAAAAGCAAACATAAATGTGACTTTTGCTATACTTTTTTTTTTTTTTCATTTAGTTACTTTTATTTATTTATTTTATTTATTTTTTGGGAGTTAGTGCTATACTTTAAAAATTGTAATTTAAACATCTTTTTGTTGAGAATGTAAGTTTATTATATAAAAGTGAAATTAAATCTGATATATTAGGTTATACAGCTAACTCAACTATTTCCCATCTAGAAAAGAATGGTGGCTTTCTATTGATCTGTTAATTCCCAAAGACATTCTTCATTTAGAATTTTTTTTTTTTTTGCTGTGGATTAATTTCTTCTTTGTATATAAGCACAAGAAGCTTCTCCTTTTAAATTCTCAATGATCTCTGGCAAGTGCAGGTGTTCCTGCAGCTTCTAACCACCTATAATCTGTCTTTATCGAATTCCTCATAAGCTAGTATTTTGGAATGATTCATCCATACCTGGGAAATGGACTGTGGATATTATGGAAGGGGAATTATTGGATAATCAGTGTTATGAACAACTCTTCTTTGAAAGTCAAGGACTGCTCAGCAGTACTGGATATTAAGAATGAATGAAGTTAGAAAATGAAATTAGATAAGGGCTCAGCAGATTAAGCAGTGTACATGACACTTTTTTTCTGAATCCAAAAAGAATAAAAATGATAGTATGAAATTAGAAAGTTGAGTCCTTTTTCCATTGTGCTATCTTATATTCAAACTTGAGTGATACATCTGAGAGAGAACCTAGGAATTATTTGGGCTTCCACGGTGGCTCAGTGGTAAAGAATCTGTCTGCCAATGCAGGAGACAGGAGTTTGATCCCTGGGTTGGGAAGATACCCTGGCAGAGAAATTAGTAACCCCATCTAGTATTCTTGCCTGGGGAATCTCATGGACAGAGGAGTCTAGTGGGTTACAGTTCATGGCATGGCAAAAGAGTCGTACATGACTTAAAGTCTAAACAACAAGCAAATAGGAATGATTTGGTCTACCGTGTCACTTGAAGTAAGGACTTCCCTCATGGCTAGGTGGTAAAGAAACTGCCTGCAATGTGGGAGAGCTGGGTTCGATCCCTGGTTTGGGAAGTTCCTTTGGAGAAGGGAAAGGCTACCCACTCCAGTATTCTGGCCTGGAGAATTCCATGGATTGTATAGTTTGTGGGGTCACAAAGAGTCAGACACAACTGAGTGACTTACACTTTCTTTCATTTCATCACTTGAAGTATGGGCTTCCCTTGTGGCTCAGCTCTTAAAGAATCCATATGATTTCATCCCTGAGCTGGGAAGATCCCCTGGAGAAGGGAAAGGCTACCCACTGCAGCATTCTGGCCTAGAGAATTCCATGGACAGTATGGTCCATGGAATCGCAAAAAGTCAGACATGACTGAGAGACTTTCACTTCACTTTATCACTTGAAGTAACTGAGACCCAGAGGGTTGCAGTGACTTGCCTATGATCATACAGCTGCTGCTGCTGCTAAGTTGCTTCAGTCGTGTTCGACTTTGTGTGACCCCATAGACAGCAGCCCACCAGGCTCCCCCATCCCTGGGATCATACAGCTAGTGAACCAGAACTATCCTGTTTTCTTCCACACCTGTGTACTTTTTTTTTTTAAACTGTACTGTGTTGAGTTTGTCTATTTGTTTTTCAACCCCTGACACTGTAACAAAAGTAGAAACATTTGAATGAGATGAAAAGTCACTTCCTTTTAAAAATCATTAATATATTTCCATCCTCCTTGGGTGTACCCCATCTGTAACAGCTGAGGGGATTAGCTAGTGACATGCTTGGTTCTTCAGACAGTCTTGCTACTTTTCAAAAGGAATGATTTGAGAAATGCTTTTTACATGCTTAGCAGAGTGTGTAACTCTGGTTGGTGAGAGAAATCTCTTTTGTACTGTATGAGAGCTCCTTTGTTGCTTTACACTGTAGACCTTTTTAATGGAAGGAAGTGGAGAAGGAGGCTATTATGCTGTTTTGCATTTACAATTCAGAATTATGTCCTTGGTGGTGCTGAAATAAATTTCATGATGGAATATTAGGGAGCATTAGGCCTATTTGGACAATTATTTATCAGTCTGTTTCAAGCCTTTCTATATTAAAAAAAAANCACACGCGTGCTTGCGGCCGACCCCTGGCGCTGTCCACCAGGAGCCGGCAGGACACACGCGTGCGTGCGGCCGACCCCTGGCGCTGTCCACCAGGAGCCGGCAGGACACACGCGTGCGTGCGGCCGACCCCTGGCGCTGTCCACCAGGAGCCGGCAGGACACACGCGTGCGTGCGGCCGACCCCTGGCGCTGTCCACCAGGAGCCGGCAGGACACACGCGTGCGTGCGGCCGACCCCTGGCGCTGTCCACCAGGAGCCGGCAGGACACACGCGTGCGTGCGGCCGACCCCTGGCGCTGTCCACCAGGAGCCGGCAGGACACACGCGTGCGTGCGGCCGACCCCTGGCGCTGTCCACCAGGAGCCGGCAGGACACACGCGTGCGTGCGGCCGACCCCTGGCGCTGTCCACCAGGAGCCGGCAGGACACACGCGTGCGTGCGGCCGACCCCTGGCGCTGTCCACCAGGAGCCGGCAGGACACACGCGTGCGTGCGGCCGACCCCTGGCGCTGTCCACCAGGAGCCGGCAGGACACACGCGTGCGTGCGGCCGACCCCTGGCGCTGTCCACCAGGAGCCGGCAGGACACACGCGTGCGTGCGGCCGACCCCTGGCGCTGTCCACCAGGAGCCGGCAGGACACACGCGTGCGTGCGGCCGACCCCTGGCGCTGTCCACCAGGAGCCGGCAGGACACACGCGTGCGTGCGGCCGACCCCTGGCGCTGTCCACCAGGAGCCGGCAGGACACACGCGTGCGTGCGGCCGACCCCTGGCGCTGTCCACCAGGAGCCGGCAGGACACACGCGTGCGTGCGGCCGACCCCTGGCGCTGTCCACCTGAAACCATCACCGTGCTGCCCACTGGCTCTTGCTGCTGTTTAGTCACTAAGTTGCGTCTCTTTTGTGACCCCAGGCACTGTAGCCCGCCAGGCTCTGCTCCTGTCCATGGGATTTCCCAAGCAAGAATACTGGAGTGGGTAGCCAGCCATTTCCTTCTCCAGGGGATCTTGCCAACCCAGGGATCAAACCCACGTCTCCTGCTTGGCAGGCAGATTCTTGACCAACGAGCCATCAGAAAAGTCCGTCAATCAGTTATACTCCAGCATAAAATAAAAAGGTTAAGGAAAAGCTTAACAGCATCGGCCCATTCCAAGGCTGCCAGCCACGGGGCTGGAAGGACTCTGTGCTTGTCCGGTAGTGGAGATAGCAAGGCAAAGGGCTGTCCAGATGGAAGCGGTGGACTGCCCACCCCCCACCGGCCCTGTCTGCAGGACCGCAGGCTAGCCCGGGCTCTCCTCTTTGCCCACACCCCCATTTGCTCTGGTCCTGGCAGGGAGCTAAGTGTGTAAAACGTGGAAGGAGTTGAGCGTCCACTGATGAGCTGCGGAGGGGGGGCCTGGAGGGACCCGCCGGGAGCACCAGCCCAGGTTTGGGCAGTGTCTGGGAGCTATGGTTTCCATGGTGACCATGACATCCGGTCTCAGGAGAGTGGCTGCCCACGGCCAGCTTCTCTGATGGTTACTGGGAAGGGGTGCCCACCTGAGAGCCGGTGTTACGGTCACATTCAGATGGACGGACCCGCCTTCACAGCCCCCATTGCGGTTCTGTCCAGGCCTGTCTGCAGTCATCTGACTGGGGATAGCTGGGATGGGCCCGGGTGGTCTTCTCCCTCAGGGTCACCAGCAAGGTGGGGATGACTCAGGACTGGGCATTGGGCCATTCCCCTCCCTGGGGACTGATTCTCACAAAGTCTTGCCCGGCCACCTCACCCCTGGCCCAGAAGGCCCAGCTGCCCTGGGATGAGGGGAGCAAGTGGAGGGAGTCACGTGGTCTCAGGGACGGTTGACAGTGGAGCCCCAGCTCCCCAGTGGAATCAATTAAAAAAAAAAAAACGAGAAAAGAAGAAAGAGAAGGCACACAGGCCTCCTTACCATAAAGCACATCCTGCCTTTTCACCACCTCCCTCTTCTGTTTCTTCACATACTCGGGGTCCACAGAGAGGCTCCAGGACTCAGCCTCGAACTCGTGGGCATCCGCATCGACCTCGCCTCTCAGCGAGGCCGTGTAGGGGTCTGAGGGAAGGACAGGAGGCTGCTGCTCGGCAGCTGGGGCCTGGCTGGCTCGGGGGCTACCCTCCACCCTCGTCCCCTGGATGCCCGCACGTGGGTCTCGATGCCTCCCAGGGACTGGAGCCCACGCGACACCCGGGAAAGGATCGCGGTGACGGTACCTTCTATAAAGATGGGCTCAGTGCTGGAAGATGTAAGAAAAAGAGAGTCATCGGCCACCTGCTTGAGCTTTGGAAACAGTGCATCAGTTTCATCCATCTCTCCTGTGAGTGGTCTAAACAGACATAAAAACAACTTTAAAAAACTTGAATTAAGCACGCACACACACACACACACACACACACACACACAGAGTCTATAAGAGCAAACCAGGTTGTTACTTGATTTGATTAGATACTATTTGAGAACTTTCTGGATGTCAATGTAAGGCTTAACTCTGTCATAAATCTTTTTTTTTTCCTTCCTTTTTCTGGCTGTGCTGCATGGTTTGTGGGATCTTAGCTCCCTGACCGGGACTGAACCTGCACCCCCTGCCATGGAAGCACCCAGTCTTAACCACTGGACCACCAGGGAAGTCCTTGTCACAGATCATTTTTGAAAATTAGGAGACTACCTGCGAATGTGACATGACGAGTTCTTCCATCAAACTGTTTTTTTGGGGGGAGGGAGTATGGTTGATGTACAATATTATTTAAGTTATGGGTGTATAACATAGTGAATCACAATTTTTTTGACTCAACTTTTAAAGGTTATATTCCATCTATAGTTATTATAAAATATTGGCTATATCTTCTGTGCTGTACATTACATCCCTGTAGCTTATCTATTTTGTGCATAGTAATTTGTGCCTCTTAATTCCTTGCCCCTATCTTGCCTCTCCCCACTGGTAACCATTAGTTTGTTCTCTGTATCTGCCACCAAAACTAATTTAATGCTCAAGTATACTCTATGAAAAAGTGAGTGAAAGTGTTAGTCACTCAGCCGTGTCTGACTCTTTGCGACCCCCTGGACTGTAGCCGCCAGGCTCCTCTGTCCATGGGATTCTCCAGGCAAGAATACTGGGGTGGGTTGCCATTCCCTTCTCCAGGGGATCTTCCCAATCCAGGGACCAAACCCCGGTCTCCTGCATTATAGGCAGATTCTCTACCATCTGAGCATCAGGGAAGCCATCCAAGTACACTCTACAGGTGTATTAATTAAATGCTTCCTTTCCTAGCCACTGGTGCCCTCTGGAATCCCCAGAATCATTTCCAGCCAGAGCAGGCTGGACACAGCTTCATTCCCAGTCCAGACTAGAGGGAGAATCCTTTCTAGGGGAAAAGGAGACCAGCTTCTTGTCCCACCGACTCATGCAGCGACATTTTTTTTAACATGAGGTTTTCCACTTGAACGCTGCTGAATGCAACACTTCGAGAACCACCTCGAAGCCCTAGGAAAACCAGCCTAAAGCATAAATAATAGGATACAGACTCCGCAGCGACCTCAGCAGGCTTCCTGCCTGGTCTGCAGGACAGAAAGGAGCCCTGTCCAAGGGTCCTTCAAGAGCAGGAAGCAAACTGGCTGCAAATGGCTGGGGACCCCAGAACACACCTTTTTTTCCCCTTCCCTTTTGAACTTTTTATTTTGTATTGGGGTATAGCCGATTAACAATGTCGTGATAGTTTCAGGTGAACAGTGAAGGGACTCAGTCATACATATACATGCATCCATTCTACCCCAAACCCCCCTCCCATCCAGGCTGCCACGTAACACTGAGCCGAGTTCCCTGTGCCATAGCATAGGTCTCTGTCGGTTGTCCATTTAAAATATAACAGCAGAACACACCGTTTTTGAAAAAGAAGAGGAGTGAATCTCCCAGGCAGGTGTTAATGGGTATCTTGCCTTTTGGTGGTGTGGTCCTGCCGAGGGTCTCCTTCTGGAGAGGCTGTCTGAGGGGTCCCTGAGGAAGCCTCTCCACCTACCCGCTCCCTCCTTTCGCCAGCCCCTGTGGCAAAGGGGGTACCCCACTCACCCGAGTCTTGTCCCGGTTCCCGCTGGGCTGGGTGCTGGCTGTGGACCCCCCTTCTGCGAGACCGTCATGCCGACATTCCTGGTCGGGCGCGGGCTGCCATCGGACAGGAGGGTGGCCCTCGGGTGCTCCTTCAGGGATGCTGCAACGGAGGCAAAGACAGAGTGGGTGCTGAGGAAGTGGGCGGGGTAGCGCAGGTGGCCCGTCGGGAGGCCCTGCTCCGACTGGGGCCGCAGCGCCGACAGGATCTTGGAGGTCAGCAGCTCGTTGTCCAGGAAGATGCTCTCGCTCCACTTCCTGGGGAGAGAGCCGTAGAAGGACAGCTCAGGGCGGCTGCGGGGTGCGCCCTCCCTGTCGCCGCTCTTGGAATGCCCGTTCCCCATGGTCACGCTCTGGGCGCTGAGACCCGGCTGCTCTGTGCTGTTTTTATACCCTGGAGGAGGGTGGGGGGGGGGATCCTTCTAGAAACGGCAAGCTGGTTCTCTTACTGTATTGGCTGAAGCCGTGGGTCTGGAGGGCAGGAAGTGGGTCCCCACTGTGACCGTTCAGTGTGGAAATCTCACACGGTTTTCTCCTTGGGTAAAACACCAAAAAAATGGCAACTCCCCCACTCCAGACCCTTTCTGTCTTGGTGGAGAGAGGGGGCAGGTAGTAAGGACCAGCTTATATCCGCCACAGAGAATCTCAGGATCACGGACAAGGGAGCTCCTACAGACATCACACACGCGATTGTAATTAATCCGAGACCAGCTGTCAGGGTGAATCTGAGACATGGAGACCATGGGGTCTCTGATGCTCGTAATTGCTAACAGAATCTGTGGCTCTGATCCTATAGTAGAAGGTGATCGGAAACCAACCGAACACACGGCAGGGGCCCAGCGGGGCTGTCTGTGCTCATCAGCTCGTTAATTTCAGAGTTGGGATGTTACTGTTGATAGCAACGTATCCCCCCAACCCTGCCACAGATCGTAAACTTGAATACGTTCTCCTCATATGGGAATTCATTCAATCCACTCAGTAAGTACGAAAGTAGGCAATCTTATCTTCATCTTGATAAATAAGGACACTGACAGTTAAGAAGTCCAATGTCCAATGCCACTTATATTTGATAAATGAAAGCCCATGATATACTCACAAGACGACCTGATTCAAATCTATAATTTTTTCACACTTGTTACTAGCAGTGCTTTGTATGTTACTTTAAGGTCAAAATCTATGGGCGAGTACTGATCTATTATAACTATGCTTGAAGTCATGATTATACCGGATTTTGGACACACACCCCCAAACACAATACATACATACACGTAATAAAAAACAAACAAAAACAACAACAACAAAACCAGAAATCTAGCAACAGACTGGATGTCGAGTGGAAAGGATGCTGAACACAAGTAAGAGACCAACAGAAATTTGAAATTAAAATAATTTCAAATTATTTTTTTAAAATGTGATGCTAGAATTAATGTTTAAAAAGTACAAATGTCATTTTTGCCTTCTTTAACTTAAAAATATGTATTGAAGGACTTCTCTGGTGGTCTGGTGGTTAAGAATCCACCTGCCAATGCAGGGGACGGGGGTTCGATCCCTGGTCCGGAAAGATCCCGGTGGTTAAGAATCCACCTGCCAATGCAGGGCACGGGGGTTCGATCCCTGATCCGGAAAGATCCCGCATGCGATGGGGCAACTAACCCTGTGCAACACAACTACCGGGCCACCGCTCTAGGGCCTGCAAGCCACAGCTACTGAGCCCACGCGCTGGAACTGCTGAAGCGTGCGCGCCTAGAGCCTGTGCTCCGGGACAAGGGAAGCCACCACAGTGAGAAGCTGGAGCACCGAAACTGGAGAGCAGCTCCCCTCGCTGCAACGAGATAAAGCCTGAGCAGCAACAAAGACCCAGCACGGCCAAAACTAAAAAAATGTACAGGGGAAAAAAGTGTCGACCATTTGGATGCACGGCACCCACTGATCTCTCCCCCACTGGTGGAAAGAGGCAGCTCTTGGAAAGCCAGGCTGTCATTAATCAGGCTGACTCTCTGCTGCCTCGTTTTTGACAAATCCACCAAGTAAGTCGAGCCTACTTGGGATGGGCTGCTTGGCTAATTTATTTATTCTCAGGGTCAAAGCCACATTTAAAAGCTTTGCTCTAAGACAAGCAGCAGCCTTTAAAAGAAATCTGACCACTGGCATTCCAGATCTGGCTCCTGGGTCCCCAGTGCACCCTCTCCCCATCCCCCGGTTTCTCTATGTCGCTCGAGGAAAGTAGCTGGGGTGCTGGTTCTGAGCAGCACGGAGACTGGGTGGTGCCATGTGCTCGGTGATCTCAGACGTCCTCACGTGGAGATCGTAAATGGCTGACGGTGCCTGTTATCGTGGTAGGCACAGGTGACCAAGCTGTCGCTCATATACCAACACCCGTTTGGCAAAGGTGAAAATCGTGAACCAAGGCCTCCACGGTCCCTGGCATGTGCTTCCCGGCATTTCTACACCCAGTGAACTCCACCTCAGCAGTTATGATCTATCTGGACGTACAAACAGGGGAAGAACGCAGAGACAAAGCTTTGTCCAGTGTCCTGGTGTGGCTCGTAGGCTGTTCCTGTGACCCAAGGTCCTGCCTGAAGTCGGATGGATTCTGCTGTAATTGAACAGCTCACAGAAGAAAAGGTAACCAGTAACACCCTCGAAGAATCACTGCTTTCAGAGAATTTTTAGAAAATGATGGATAACACTAAATCTACAGTAAGTGGAATCAGAGCCTCCTTGGGCTGTTGGGAAGACACTTTGAGGTTCTTGCATCTTAGGGTCTTGCTTAGGGATCCCAGGTACACCTGGACTCTCAAGGGGAGAAGGGACAAAATTCCAGGTAACACAATGCTGAGTTGGCCCCGTCAATGTATGCCATGATTTACTCATTTACTCTCATTACTGTGTCTCCTTGGTAGGAGGGAGGAAGGGTCTCTCACAAAATAGACACCAAGAAATCACTGTTTCACAGGATTTTACTCGGCTAGAAAAAGGAATGAAATTCCGACACTTGCTGCAACGTGGACAAAATGTGAGGACACGATGCTCAGTGAAGTAAGTCAGACACGAAAGGACAAAGATGGTCGGATTCCTCTTCTAGGAGGTCCCAAGAGGAGTCAGACTCCCAGAGACAGAATGCAGGATGGGGTCGGGTGGGTTACCGGGGTTGGGGAGGGGAATGAGGAGTTTTGCTTAACAGGGACAGAGTTTCAATTGGGGAAAATGAAGAGAGTTTTGGAGATGGATGGTGGTAATGATTGCCTGACACTGTGAATGCACTTAATGCCACTAGATTGTACTCTTCCAAATGGTTAGGGTGGAGACTTAGTCACCGGACCACCAGGGAACTCACATTTTTCACCTCAACTATCTCTGCACGTGATTGTGAATAAGTACTGATTCGAGGGTTACAGATACATTTTAGCCAGCAGGTGTATCTGCAAACATGGAATCCAAGAATAACGTCGTCCGTCCACACAGTGGAATACGAGGTACCCAGCCAAAGAAGTAAGGAGAGGTTGAAACATGCTCCTATGTGGATGGACCTGGGCAAAACCCTGCTGAGTGAAAGAGGGCAGGCACACAAGACCTCTCAGTGCAGGATCCCGCCTCTAGGAAACATTCAGGATAAGTCCATCCACAAAGGTAGAAAGCAGATTAACAGGTGCCTAGGACTGGGGGTTTCCCTGGTGGTAAGACACTAAAGAATCCAGCTGCAATGTGGGAGACCTGGGTTCGATCCCTGAGTTGGGAAGATCCCCTGGAGGAGGGCATGGCAACCCACTCCAGTATTCTTGCCTGGAAAATCCCACAGACAGAGGAGCCTGGTGGGCTGAAGTCCATAGGATTAAAAAGAGTTGGACATGACTGAGCGCCTAAGCACAACAATAGGACTGGGGGAGATTGGAGGGTGACAGCTCCTGGGTATGGGTTTCTTTTGGGGGTTCTAAACTTGACTGCACGAAAAAAAAAATGAGAAGGGGGAAATTCCCTGATGGTCCAGTGGTTAGGAATTGGCGCTTTCCCTGTCGTGGGCCTGGGGTTCGATCTCTGGTTGGGGAACTAAGATACTGAAAGCCACGTGGTGTGGCCAAACAGTTTTTAATTAAAACATTTTTAAAATCAATAAAATTGATTGTGGTGACTCTGAGAACATTAAAAGCCACTGCACCGCACACTGAAATTGGTGGATTGTATGATATGTGCACTGCATCTTGGCTAACAGGTAAACTGAGAGGAAGGGCCATCTTTCTGCAGGAGGAGAGGCAGCCGAGGGATCTGTAGGCTGGACACCCACTGTGAGTGAATCTTGCTGTCCCTGACTCTGAGACAGCCAGGAATCTGTATTTATCCTGCCATCATGTTCTCCTGCACCAGCACAGCTACGGTGGGGCAGGTGAGCAGTGGCCGGGCGCTGGGATCTGGGCCGTGCTGTCTGCACTGCCACGGGAGCCACCTGGGAGCTTAATTAGCACCCTCTGCCCGTCGCTGAGAGGTGCCATCGACCGGTGTGCTCCTGGCCCACTGTAGCGACGCGTCCACCGTGGAGGGGACCCAGAGGAGAGGGAGGGACAATAAAGAGAAGTGAACGGTGAAAACGGAAAAAGTTCTTGGCCTGGAGGAAAAAACACACCCCGTTCTCAGCCACAAACACAGACAGCAGTCCGTTCTCAGGAACTTTTTTTTTTTCCCCAAACCTGGAATCTAGAAAAATAGCGTAGATGATCTTATTTGCAAAGCAGAAATAGACACAGACATAGAGAACAAATGGATGGATATCAAAGGGGAAAGAGGTGAGGAGGGATGAACTGGAAGCCTTGGATTAACATATATACACTATTGACAGGAGGTATAAAATCGCTAACTGATGAGAACCTACTATATATAGCACAGGGACCTCTACTCAATGCTCTGTGGTTACCCAAATGGGGAGGAAATCCAAAAAAGAGGGGATATATGTAAACATAAGGCTGAGTCACTGTGCAGTACAGCAGAAACTGACATAACATTGTAAAGCAACTATACTCCAAAGAAAATTAATAATAATAATAATAATAATAAAAGGTGCTACCCTGGGTTGGGCTTCCGAGTGGGAGAGCCTCAGACAGACTGGTCATATAATACAGGTATATACCCTAAGCCTGGTGGCTCAGACGGTAAAGATTCCGCCTGCAAATGCAGGAGACACAACAGACAAGGGTTCGATCCCTGGGTCAGGAAGTTCCCTTGGAGGAGGGCATGGCAATCCACTCCAGTATTCTTGCCTAGAAAATCCCATGGACAGGGGAGCCTGGAGGGCTACACAGTCCATGGGGTTGCAGAAGCGACTTAGCACCCACACACCCTGGGTTATGAATCATATCCCTCCTAATGTTCTTCAATGAATAAAAACAAATAATGTAATCACTTTTAAAAATGTCCTCGCTGCTAAAACCACAACAAAACCCCCTGTTTTGTTTTGGTTTCTTAAAGAGTGGTCTCTGAGCAAATCAGGTGACGAAGCTGGTGTGAGAGCTGTAGTGATCCCATCTTGGGATGTTACTTGGATGACAGACCCCACGCTGTGCAGTTCAGGTGAACAGGGGCTAATTTCTATCGCACTTAGGCTCCCGAGTGAGCTGCCGTCTATAAATCCCCCGATACACCAGCAGGACCCCATCAGCCCATGGGGGAATCGTAAGGACCCACAAGGAAAGTCTATGAATATGACTTAATAGTTACAGACCTGTTGAAAGTAATTTTTCAAGGAAACCCATCAAGTGACCATCTTAATTGGACTTAAACTGTCCTTATATAATCTAGACCCACACTGGCTTCCAGAAACACTGACTTCCAAATAAGAATTTTAAATTCTAACCAACAAGGATATACCCCCTGTTGTTATACCAACAACCATATACCCCCCTGCTCTATAACATGGGGACCTATATTCAATATCTTATAATAACCAATAATGGAAACGAATCTGAAAAAGAATAAGATATAATGTATTGTTGTTCAATTGCTAAGTCATGTCCGACTCTTTTGCAACCCCATGACATGACTGTAGCCCACCAGGCTCCTCTGTCCATGGGATTTCCCAGGCAAGCATACTGGAGTGGGTGGCCATTTCTTTCTCCGGGGGATCTTTCCGACCCGGAGATTGAACCCAAGTCTCCTGCACTGGCGGGTGGATTCTCTACCACTGACCCACCTGGTATTACTGAATCGTTTGGCAGTACACCTGAAACTAACACAACACTGCAAATCAACTACACTTTAAAATTTCTTTTAATATTCTAAATGGCAGACTCCTCCTGTCACTCTATGGGAAACCAACTGGAAACATCTCTGGGAAGCAGCTGGGCCAGGGCACCATGTCCCTGGAGTTTTCTGCTATAGGCCAAGCAGGTGGACCAGACCGGCAGCATCTTTAGGCAGGACCACACTTCCCCAGCCGCCCAGAAGTTTTGGAGGCTTGGCTTCAGAACAGCCCCCCATTTCTCCCATGTCGGTGAGATCCTGGGTCCTCCCCTACCACATCCATTCTTTGTGTCTGCGAGAACTTCTCTCCCAGGCTGTGAGTGCCGCCTGTCTCTGGAGGGTTCTAGCAAGCACAGGCTGCAGGGAGAGTGTTCCAGAGACAATTAAGAAAATCTGATGCCAAATGGAGTTTTCAGTTCACAGCTCCAGGCTTGGCGGCTGCCTGAGAACAGACTGAATCGATGCTGAGACAACTCATTGATTTCTCTGCCTTGCTTCATTGTATGTTATACAACCGAGGTGGCATAAAAAAGAAAAAGAAAAAATATAGGAGGCCAAAAAAAAAAAAAAAAAAAAAAAACCCCAAACAACCCCAAAAAACAAAACCAACAGCCAAACCCCAAATCTTAACCCCCTGCCTCAAAGGACAAAGAAAACAACTAAAAAAAAGGCATCCTGTGGTTCAGAAGTATNGAGGGGGAGTAGATGTTAGAGTTCAAAGACTGTCTGTCCACCAAGGAGTTTTATTGGCTCTAAAGCCTTTTAATTTTGAATTATTTGCTGACTTTAACTGAAGATTTTTCATTTAAAAAAAAAAAAAAAAACCAAACCCAAATTTCTGGCTTCTGTTGGATGAAAATTAGAAGTTGTGGAAACTCCAGACCCAGATTCTTACTCATCAGTCGTTAGCTGTCACTGCGTAGCTGCTGTTTCCTCCTCCGCCTGCTCCCCATTTAGACTAGGCAGGAACTCTCCTGTCCACCCTTGTCCGTCGCTCTCAGCTGTGACACCCTTGGGCCTTTCTCATCCATCTGCACTCATGCTGACTAGTGATGCCCTCTGCATCATTAGATGCAGATCCAGCATTATGTGCATCCTCTTTCATGGTACAAATGCCAGTGGGGAGAAGGGAAGCATTTAGTCACTTCAAAGACCTTTACAAATTGAACAGTGAAAGTGGTCAGGTCTCTTTTTTATTTCTTATTCTGTGTTTCATCCTCCCTTTACTTGGGGAAAGGGAGAGAAGAAAGGAAGAATTATACTTTCTAGAAACAGAAGCCAAGACCCGGGTGCTTAGGCACTCAGTTGTATCTGACTCTTTGCAGCCCCATGGACTGTAGCCCACCAGGCTCCTCTGTCCATGGGATTTTCCAGGCAAGAATACTGGAGTGGGTCGCCATTTTCTTCTTCAGAGGATCTTCCTGACCCAGGGATAGAACCTGCGTCTCCTGCATTGCAGGTGGATTCTTTGCTTGCTGAACCATCAGGGAAGCCCAGAGAACTCTCTAATTTCTCTTTCTAAACTATAGACCTATCTGGATGATGATATTCCTGATAAGAGAATATGTGCTCGTAGGTGGTTTAATTCTTGTTTGTATGGTATGGACGTTTTTCTTTTCTGAATCCTGCTATTTATTTGTCCCTCTGGTATTTCTTTTCCCATTTACTCTCAGCACCTTGAATCTGCCCTGCTCAGGTTGGTTTTTATATCCTTAACTTCTGTGCATCTGGGAAGACACAGAGCAGAAGGAAATCTTTCTCACAAAATCTTGGACTTGCATGACCCACACTGTGGTTATTTTCTTTGAGGGAGATATTCTAAGTGTCTCTGGGAGAAAAGCCTGGGTTTAAATCTGATCATTATCAGATTGAGAGCTAAATACTTTGGCAACTTTCAGGAGGAAATATCCCTGGGAATTTTCTGGATAAACATATCGTTCTTACATTTTGACAGTGTGCAGAAATTCAGGCCACCCACATTGTGTGGGGTCCAGAACTGTTCGGTGAAGTTTAAATGATGTGTTCTCAGAGTTTGGTTGAACTTGTAATTTAACCTGGGGGAGAGTAAACAATACTTGTGGGAAAATATTTATGCTCAAAATCAATAAGGAGCAGGCAGTATGTTGCCCACACTGAGAGCTCTATCTAATTTGCAGCTGAAGTCAGTACCCCGTGGCATTTGTCAAGAGTGGGAAAAGGAGTGAAGATGTTGAGTCTTGGTTGGGCATGCTGACTTGCTTAAGACCATGCCTACCGACTCTTTGTCTTAGGATATTCAAGTCAAAGATTATCCACAGAAGAATAATCAGCGAGATTTATTCAGCATTTCCTTTGTGCCACGTGGTGCACCATAGAAATTTAGCATTGTCAAGAGTCTCATTTTGGGGACAGACAGACTGTCTCTTGGAGAAGTCAGTCACCCTGTGGTGTTTCACAGCTCATATGTGAAAGAGCCAGACCCGAGTTCACCTTTTGTCTTCTCCCTCCCTGATTTCTAGTTTTAAGCCGTTGTGACCTGGGTCCATCTTTAAAACAAGTGTTTAAGTTGATTATTTTTGGCACTGCTGGGTCTTCACTGCTGCACAGCTTTTCTCTAGCTGAGGCAAGCGAGGGCTCCTCCCCAGTTGTGGTTCACAGGCTTCTCGTTGCGGCGGCTTCTCTTGTTTCCGAGCACAGGTTCCAAGCCCACGGGTGTTAGCAGTTGCTGCTCCCGGGCTCTAGAGCGTAGGTTCAGTAGGTGTGGTGCACACAGACTTAGCTGCCCTGTGGCATGTGGGATCTTCCCGGACCAGGCATCGAACCCATGTCTCCTGCACTGGCAGGTGGATTTTTTACCAGTAAGCCACCAGGGAAACCCTAGGTCCGCCTTTGAATCATGTATTTCGTGTATATGTCCTGGCCCTTGGAAGACTATTTTTATTTTTTTATACTCATAAATGTTGAGTCTACAAATGCATCACTATAAAATTTCTTATTTTAAACTCTTAAACTGGGTGGTCTGTAAAGTTCTTTGGATATTGCTTAGCACACACCATCTATCTGACATGGCTTGTTTATATTTTTAATGAATATTGATGTATATATTATGGCGAGTTCCTCTTACTTTGTAATGCATAGCTTTATGCCTTAAAATTTCTTTTTATTTTTTCCTTCTGTGGNAAAGTTCTTTGGATATTGCTTAGCACACACCATCTATCTGACATGGCTTGTTTATATTTTTAATGAATATTGATGTATATATTATGGCGAGTTCCTCTTACTTTGTAATGCATAGCTTTATGCCTTAAAATTTCTTTTTATTTTTTCCTTCTGTGGTTGATTCCTCCACCAATCAGCTATATGTATACAGAAATAAATATTTTAATCTCATTTCTTTCATTTACGAAAATTGAAAGACACTAGGTTTCCCGATTCCCACCTAAATAAAGTAGGCAGATTCCTGCTATGTTCTGAAAAAAGCACAGCATCTGGTGAATAGAGTGTGTTAGATTTTCCACTGAGAATTCTCCCATGTATCCAGTTTTCTGGAGATACCCTGTACTATCCCAGTTAACCTGGAAGTGTGTTTTTATTAAGAATTTCTTTTTCCTTGAGGCCAGATGCATCCCTGCCCTTTGGCTGAGTGATTCTGGGCCATCAGTGGAGTGTTGGTAGCTCTGGGAAGAGAGCGGCTGCTCCAGGGTCCAAGCTTTGGGGTCCGTCACCATCTGTCTGTTTTTGCAGACTCTTAAGCATTTTAGTTGTCGTTCTCACCACAAGGGCCTTTGAGGACTGGGGTCACAACTTTCCCTCTTATTCTCTGGTTGCAGCCACATAATTCATTGTAAAACTTTCACTTGTAGGTGAAAACTCTCTCTTTTTGGCAGCCATGAATTCCCACTGTAGTTCATTTAGAAACTCTGTTATTCCTATTAATGGAGGAGTAAGCTCAAACATCCAACAGCTTGGCTCATATGTGTTTTTAATTGTGTATTGTTGATAACTGTAAACTCTGAAATTGCACTAGTAAAAGGTAATAATTCCCAGGACAGTCAGGAAGAGAGCTGAGGACGGCTTCAAATTCAGCTCTGGCCAGTTTGCCGTGTCTGACTGTGTGTAAGCAAGAAGAAACAGATCTGAGTGACGATAATGCAATGGGAAATTTGTTTTGGACTACACATTGGTGATCACGATGCAACAGACATGAACTTGGGGCAACTCTGGGAGATGTTGAGGCACAGGGAAGCCTGACATGCTGCAGTCCATGGGGCTGTGAAGAGTCGGACACGACTTGGTGACTGAACAGCAGCAGGTGATGAGAGATTGAAGACTTTGTGTCAGTAGGACGGCACGATGGCTGCCCGTGGGGCAGATGGCTTTTTCAGATAATGGCTGAGGGCTTGCAGTGCCATGCAAGTGCTTCTCAGAAGTTGTAGCTCAGTCGTATATGGTCAAAAAGGCGTCCTCTTGCCTTTGGAGCCACATTTCATGGAAGCTGAGGGTTTCCCTGGTAGCCCAGATAGTAAAGAATCTGCCTGCCTTGTAGGGGACCTGAGTTCAATTCCTGGGTTGTGGGAAGATTCCCTGAAGAAGTGCATGGCAACCCATTCCATTATTCTTACGTGGAGAATCCCATGGAGAGAGGAGCCTGGTGGGCTACAGTCCGTGGGGTCGGAAAGAGTCGGACACAACTGAGTGACTAACGCCTTCATGGAGACTGATACTCAAGGCAAGCACTGGCAGAGGGAGAAGAGGATGAGGACAAATCAGGTTTGGGCTTGAGTCTGTCCCTTTGCTGGATGCCCTCAGCCAGATCCGTTCAACTCACTAAACTTCAGTTCTTCGAACTTTATGGAATGTAGCTGCTTTCTGAGGGCCATTATGAGCATTCCCTGAGATAATGTAGGATATTGAGAAATGACTTTGTAAACTCTTTTAAACATGGGGAAACCAGATACCTCCCCTTTCTTAATTTCCCAGTGAGACAAATGGGCCCATAGGATGTGCCACTGT
Organism: Oreotragus oreotragus; assembly: GCA_006410675.1. NCBI lineage: Eukaryota > Metazoa > Chordata > Mammalia > Artiodactyla > Bovidae > Oreotragus > Oreotragus oreotragus. Next base: position 101,237 of record SJYX01012528.1, on the reverse strand, counting down.
AAATCTAGTCTTTACACTTGAGGTTCTTTCAAAATACCACCCCCAAGTAGGGCTTATATTGCTCTCTTTACAAAAAATATGATTAAAAAGTCAGTTTTTGACCTATTCTCTGGGGCTAGAGGTGCCTTTTTTTTTTTTTTTTTTATTAAACAGTAACCCAGATTCTCATAGGTTGCACTGGGTCATTACTTTGGGCAATCTGATGCCTGAGAAGATCTTGTTCTCTGTGTTCCAAAATGAACCCTCTTGGGCTTGGAAAAGGCACTGTCGAGAATGTGTGACTAACCGACCGTTGACGGTAGTAGACGTAGCCCAAGGATCTGGTGCCTCAGCAGATGACGTGTGTTGTTAGTGGCTATTACCATTTCCCCCCAGAGATGAAAGACACCCCAGCCCCTAACAATCAAGTTTGACTATAACAGCGTTTATGGCAGAGCTGAAAATCAAATAAAAGTCAAGTTACTACTCGTGGCTTAGCAGAAGTCAGACTCCTCAACGTAGGTGGGAGAATGAATATGTTGTGTCCAAGGAGAGATCCCAGAAGTTTATTCTACCCTTTTGAAATTGTGGGAGTTTATATTTTACTAAAAACCTATAACTGGGAGGCATATTTGTTATGTTTAATTGCATTCAAAGAAATAAACGTAGTGGAGTTGAAAGAGAGGCGTCTAGAAGACATTGTTACCTTTTAAAGTCTTTGTCAAGATTACGCCATAGACTCTGAGCAAAGAAGAAGTGATAACCCAAGCTTTTCATCTTGGGATTCTAAGGAAGTACATCCTTTGGCTATACTGTTTTCTCCTGCAGTCCTCACTTCAGTGGAGCATGGAGGGTGTCTTGGACAGAGGAGGTGGTATCCTCTCTGAAGTGGAGGCTGACTTCTCTTAGAAGAGTTAGTATGGATCCCACGATCCCAAGAAGATTGCAGGGCTGGGCTTGGGCCCCCTGTCTCCCTCTGTCTGGATGGAGACCTCTGTGTAGTTTCATCATGGCAAGAGGACGAGCCGTATCTCCTAGACTCTGCGTAACTGCAACCTATAACTCGAGAGTCAATCCTGACAATAGAACATCAGCCTTTCACATTCAGAGTGTGGCACCTCTTTTCCGCATGTGCTTTTTTTCTTGCATTTTTTTGTTCCCTGCAAAACTTCCTGCAGCCAAAGATTGATGTGCCTCGGTGATTTATGGCAGTGATTGTCAGGGACTTTTGAAACCCATCCAATTTCAGGATTCGGCTTCTCATTTCTTGTCGTTTGTGGCACATTTGATGAATTCTCACTAACAGCTGACATGTTTCATGATTGTCAAAACTTTGATGGAACTGGTATTTCTGGGAAAACAACAATAGCAACAACAATGGGAGAAAGAAAGAACAAAACTCCTTTAATCACTGTTTCCCCCCTGTGCCCCAAACTGCGCTGGAGGAAGTTCCCAGCCCGCTCATTTAGCCGCGCAGTGACTTGCTGACCTTGCAAGCCCGTCCCGCCTCGCTCCCTTTTTTCCAGTCTTCTGCCTGTGCTTACCAGGCCTTGTATTTTGCTTGTTTGGACCTTTTCTGCTCCAGATGGTAAACGCTGTTGAAAGTAGCAGTTTGGAGAAAGTTTCTTCTCCCTTCAGTTGTCTTTCAAGACACATCTGAGTGGGGTGGGAGTAGATGGTATCAAGCTCTTTGCCTTATCTTAAAGCGGGTGCTGGTTTATTTTGTTTTTGTTTTTATTCCACAAGCCAACATTCTTTGGCTGGAATGTCGGCTCTCCAGGTCTTTGGCCGCTTTTACAACCTAGAAACGCGTTTTGCACTTTGTCCTTTGTCCTCTTCACAGTGAAGGCCGCAAGCATCAGTCAGGGATGTATCTGGCCCCTTATTAAGTACAGTTGATTTTGTTGTTTACTTTGCTTTTCCTTTTCTATTCTTTTCTATTTCACTTCATTTTATTTTTGCCCACCTTAGTCCTGTGCATCTTTCTCATCCAGTAAAAAAATAATAATAATAATATAAATAGCAACTGACTTCCTTCCCACTCTGCCCCCAGGATGCAATGACAATGAGGTCTTTCTTTTACCCTGGCTTATAGTTGCTCAGTTTCCTTCCCCAGAAGCAATTACTAATACCAGTTTCTTTTGTATCCTTTTAAAGATAGTCTATGCACATATAAGGATTCATTAGCACACCTACATAGAAACGCACATATACAAACATCAAGATAAAGTTTGAACTCATATAAATCTGAGCTTCTCACACTACTGTTTAAAACATATTAATATCTGTCGTCTCCCTCCTACAATGTAGGTGAAAGACAGTCTGTTTAAGTCCTGTGAGGATGTGCCTTGTGTGATCTGGTTCCTCACTGACTCTCCAGCTCATTATCTGGGTCTTCCTCTCACTCAATTCCCCAAGCTCACCCCTCGTTCCTCGGTTAGTCCCGCAGACAGAATCCTTCCCTGGTCCCTCACAACAGTTACCTGGACTGTTCATTTGTAGCATATATCATAGTTTTTAAATGCTGTATTTGTATGACTGAATAGTGTCTTTCCTGTTCTAAACTGAAAGTTCCATGAAGACAGGCAGCTTTGTTTTGCTTTGCTTTTTCCTTACCCTTTGCTTTTTTCCTCCCTCCCTTCCTCCCTTTTCCCCTTTTCTTAAGCCCTTTTATCCTGGAGCCTGTGCTTTGCCTGAAATATACATAGCAGAGTTGCCATAGATCACAGTTGCATGAATGGATAATGAATGACAAATGGTTGACTGGATGGATAAACGTATGGTTGAAGTTTCCTTTGGGTAGGGAGGAAATGCTGCCTTCTGGAAAACAGTTGCATTTTACTGTCAAACACATTTTCAGCCCATAGCATTATCTTTTTGTTGTTTCCAACCAATTCCTAAGAAGTTAGCTGTCCTAGAAAGGTTGACCATAAAACAATGTCAACAAGAATCTTGGTTAAGTAGGGTACTTCCTTCTATTTTTATTTTTATTGTGGTTTATTTTTTGAAACATAACCCCCCCCCTTTTTTTTTTTAATTCTTTCACATTGTCATTTCTCAATCCAGAAAATAAGATAGGGTAGACTGGAGAGAAGAAGAAGGCAAAGTGGACTTCTGGTCCACTGAAGGCGAGACCCCTGTCAGATGTCTTTGTTCCTAGCATCTGGAACAAGTACTTAGTACCTGATATGGAGCCAAAATGGGACAGTGAACAAATATGTGGCAGAAAGGAAGAAATGGCTCTGCTAGTTCCAGAGCTGCCATTATCATGAGCGAGCCACTCTATTTCTTTGCTCAAGTCTTGAGTCTGATAAGCTGCTTGAGATCTGTATTACTTATGCCGCAGCCACTTTTTCAAATTTACCATCACTTTTTTCCTTTTTAGTTTTTTCCTTTAACTCTGGAGTTTTCATCTTGTGTCTGTAAAAATACAGAAAGCATAGGGAGCATTTCGGGCAGAGATGGTGTGATGAATTGTTAGGTACAGCTCAGCGTCTGGACTTGGCGCTCATCCATTTTCTTGGCGCGCATCCATTTTTCAAGGTTGATCACTGTGTGTTTCTCTTAGCCTAGGATTCAGTTTACAGTCACATCATTCCACTTCTTGGATCTCGGATGTTCAAGGGAATCAAGGTATTCCTGTTTAACTGAGCTTTCTTCTAAACCAGANTTTTTTTTTTTAATTCTTTCACATTGTCATTTCTCAATCCAGAAAATAAGATAGGGTAGACTGGAGAGAAGAAGAAGGCAAAGTGGACTTCTGGTCCACTGAAGGCGAGACCCCTGTCAGATGTCTTTGTTCCTAGCATCTGGCACAAGTACTTAGTACCTGATATGGAGCCAAAATGGGACAGTGAACAAATATGTGGCAGAAAGGAAGAAATGGCTCTGCTAGTTCCAGAGCTGCCATTATCATGAGCGAGCCACTCTATTTCTTTGCTCAAGTCTTGAGTCTGATAAGCTGCTTGAGATCTGTATTACTTATGCCGCAGCCACTTTTTCAAATTTACCATCACTTTTTTCCTTTTTAGTTTTTTCCTTTAACTCTGGAGTTTTCATCTTGTGTCTGTAAAAATACAGAAAGTATAGGGAGCATTTCGGGCAGAGATGGTGTGATGAATTGTTAGGTACAGCTCAGCGTCTGGACTTGGCGCTCATCCATTTTCTTGGCGCGCATCCATTTTTCAAGGTTGATCACTGTGTGTTTCTCTTAGCCTAGGATTCAGTTTACAGTCACATCATTCCACTTCTTGGATCTCGGATGTTCAAGGGAATCAAGGTATTCCTGTTTAACTGAGCTTTCTTCTAAACCAGAATCAAGGAAGGGGTACCTGTTGCTATTATCCACTGTGTGGATTGTGGTAGCACCGTACTTCATTGCCAATGATCAGGAACCTTCCTTCTTAATAAGAATTCTGGAGATGTTTATAATTAGCCCATTGCTTGTTTGTTACTGGATTTGAAGTGCTTGAAAAATCTCTCAAGTCAATTTCTACCTTATTCTCTACAAACTTCCTTTTTCCTTAGCTAATCACAAAAGCCAAGCTAACCCTAAGTCATCCTATAGTGAACTGGTTTTGCTCTTTTATGAAGCATTTGGAATACTGTATCACATTTGGTTATTTTCCAGGAAGTAATGGGACCTTGCTCTGAAATATCATGTGGTTTGTGACTTCGTTTATGACACCAGATGGAAGCCACAGACTTAAATCCCCTACCCACTTGTTCCTCTTTTCCTTCCTTTTGTTCACTTGACTTGACTTTTGATACAGTTCTTACATATCAAAATATGCCTAGATGCCAAGCCTCATGTTATGAATGATCCAAGGATCAAAGTATTTGACCCTTACTGTCTCCCCAGGCGTTTTCCTCCATAAATGATGGGACACACTTTATTCCAGGCATGAAAAGTAGTTGGTTGTTTCCAGCTGCATTCCAGAAAGTAATAAATCTGAAGTTATTGAAATAATGAGCAGCAATTACAGACATTACTGGGTTAACCTTGGAGCTAATCTTAAGGGAAATTAAGAGTGTATCCTTTATTCTATGTCACTCCCCATTCTTCTTTCTTTTTATTTCCTCCATTGTATATTCATGTGTATCAGCTTCACAGATACCAAACAAGTTATTGCTCTTTGGTAACACAATCTTTGGTCTACCCTGGTGGCTCAGTGGTAAAAAAAAATCCACTTGCTCAGCAGGAGATGCAAGTTCAATCCCTGGTTCGGGAAGATCCCCTGGAGAAGAAAATGGCAACTCACTCCAGTATTCTTGTCTGGGAAATCCCATGGATGAGGAGCCTGGAAGGCTCTAGTCCGTGGGGTCTAAAGAGTCGGACACAACTGATTGACTAAACAACAAAGTCTACAACAACACAATCTGTACCTAACATGAAAGCTGTTACTGAGGTTTCAATGATGGTCAGTTTAGCTGGGGTTTTATAAGTGAGAAGGCTTATGGAGATTCTTGGTTTTCAGCCAAGTTTCTATTCTATTTTGGGTGGAAAACCCAAGTCTCTTTCTGCATTCATTAAAATAGATTGATCAGGGTGACTAAAGTGATCAGAGCATAGTGTGGTTTCCAGATTAAGAGCAGAAAGATAAGGACTCGAGAGTGTTAGGATGAAGGGAGATGTGTAGGGTAGGGACAGGTGGAATGTAGACTTGCTCACCTAATCCCAGGATGCTGGAACAAAAGGGCACCTCTTTAAGCTGAAGGGAGTAGCTTTCGTTCAAATAAAGGGAAATGGAAAGTCTTTTCCCAGAGGATAACAAGCGTATCAAACCTGTTATCCTAAGCACCTGTGCCTGGTGCTTGGTGTCTGAAATGCCAGGGCGTGTGTTTAGGGATGGGTGGTTTAGACAGAATCCAGTGATGACTTCTCAATATCCAGCAATGTTCAGACACCACCAGCCTCTGAGTTCACCATCACGTGGGCAGACAATCCTGTACAGTGTATGTTTTGTTGAGATTATCACACATTATAGAGTCCAGTGGAAACTTAGACTTCTGGTCTGACCCATGGTGACAATTTTTATGTTCTTAATATTGGTCATCTTCCAGAAGTGTCCATTTGATCATGCTCATATCAGTACCTGAGCTTCTAACAGAGAAATTTTATTTGAGTCATAAGTTTTTAATGTCAAAACCTTCCTGACAATTATTAGCTCAATGTTTAGTCCAAAAGAGAGATTAAATACATTTATCTTGTAACTTAGCTATCAAATGACTTTAACCCAATAAGGATTTTCTGGTTGAAAGTAGTTCCATAGGACTTTGGCAGAGCGACCTAAAGATCTCATATTTTAGTGATCATAACAAAACCTTTGTAATACATTATTAACGACCCACTGTATGAAAAACATGTTCCTAGAAGCAACCCAAAGTGTATAGTGAGGCAGTCCTTATCAATTAAAGACTCCCTCTTTTTAAAAAAAATTTTTTCATAAAAGTTCATATTTATACAATAAATGATTTATAGAGAAATTTTTATGTGTAAGCTTTCCACCGAATCTAACCGAAATTAGAAAGCTTTGAAATGAACTCATAAATATTATTCTAACATACAAAAATGTACTGGAAGCTGTAAAACATACATACGGCTGTTTATCACTGAAAAGTCAGGCTATATTAAAGGATGTGGATTTGGTTTAACTCTGTCTTCCCCACAGGGCTCAGTGATAACTCTGATGCTGAACGTTTTGCAGAGCCCTTTCTCGTATGGCCGTATTTGCTTATTTTGGCTGTGCTGGGGCCTCATTGCTTCATGGGCTTTTCTCTAGTTGCGGCGTGGGCTTCTCACTGCGATGGCTTCTCTCGTTATGGAGCTCAGGCTCTGGGGCTCCTGGGCTTCAGTAGTTATAAGTGCCCACACTCTACAGAGCACAGGCTCAGTAGCTGTGGTGCTCGGGCTTAGTTGCTCCACAGCATGTGGGGTCTTCCCAGAGCAGGGATCGAACCCGTGTCTCCTGCATTAGCAGGAGGGTTTTGTAAAGTACTTTTTGCATATATTGTTTTATTTGATCTGTGGCACCACCCCCTCAAGTCAGAAGGAGAGTTGGTATTACCATCCTGGCCATCCTGGTTTTGTAGGCAAGGGAGCTATAGTGGAGAGACGCCAAAGGGCTTGTTGGAAGGTCACCAGCACAGCAAAGTGGAGACCTAAGAAGACACAGATTCTGTGACTCACAAGTCCAGGTCTCTTTTCCCTCAGTCATGCTAACCCATCATATAATACTGTTCGATCAGGCATGGTCCTGAAATAGCCTCAGACAGACCTTAATGCTGAAGGGCATATGCTTCCTTTTAATCAGAGAAGACCATGACAGCAAGGATTAGCTTAACACTCATCCTTTGTATGCTGCTGGCTAGTTGAATATTTGAAAAAGCTCTATATTTGTATCTTGGATCAGATAATACACTAAGCATTGTTTTATAGAGGATTATTGTAGCATCTGCAGTGTGTTTTAGATAACACAATTAATACAGCTCTGATTTCACTCAGTGCTTTTAAAACCATCTCTACCTTGGATACCTCCATCAATAACTAGGTCTGGATTGAAATGTAGCACAAAAGTTCAAAGCACAGGTGTGTGAAGAAAAGACCTCGAGCTGTCTCTTTCTGATTCTAGTAAAGGGGGAAGTTTGTAAATAGAAGCTAGAGTAGTGTCAGTGAACTCAGTTTGTTAGAGTGAACTGGTTTTGCTTTCTGTGGCTGTAGGAACTGAGACCAGATGATTGCAACATCTCCAAAAGACATTTTATTAAAATTCTCTCCAGACAAGCATTTTTAGAAAGATTACAAATGCAGATTTTTGGTTCTCTTCCTTTGTTGAAACAAAATAAGTGTTTTTCTGAAGCCATTGGAAGAGAAAATAATAAAATAATAAATGCCAGTAAAGGTGGAAGAGAAGCAGAGACTATGAATAATCCCCTAGACTGATAACCAGGGCTGACTAGCCGGCGTGGCTACCTTATCTCTTCCACGTTGGACTAGTCAGAGGTCTGCAACATGAGACTATAAAAAGCATTCTGCATGCATTGGATGTATGACTTTTGGTTACTTAACTACCGTTTACTAGAGAGCAGTGTTCGTGGTAGTGAAAATGCTAGACCAGTCCTGGCTGTGCCGCTTACCAACCAGGTAAGTAATTTGGGGCAGTTGTTTAACTTTTGCAAATCTAAAAAGGGGATGTTAGCAATATTTCATAATACCCAGTATTTAAAATAGTGCCTGACACACAGAAACCTTGAGTGTGTTCAAATCATCATGTTAAGAATGGCTGGGGAGAGACCTCCTGGGCAGTCCAGTGCAGGGGACCCAGGTTCAATTCCCTGGTCGGGGAACTAGATCCCACGTGCTGCATGCTGTATCTAAGACCTGCTGCAGCCAAAACAACAAAACAAGAAACATGTCAGAATAGAAAATTTTAAATTAAAAAAAAAATGGTTAAGGGTGAGAGGAAGAAAGATAAAGACTCCTGGGACCTCAGGGCCTGGGAGATGACCATTCCATTTCTACAAAGATGTAAGGAGTCCTATACTGGGTGTAAGTGATATGAGATGAATAATTAAGGAAAAGAATTTTTCTTACAGTGGAACCCACCATTTACTTGTGGTTCTGCTAACAATTTAATGCTGGGTTCAGTTCAGTTCAGTCGCTCAGTTGTGTCCGACTCTTTGCAACCCCATGAATTGCAGCATGCCAGGCCTCCCTGTCCATCACCAACTCCCAGAGTTCACGCAGACTCTCGTCCATCGAGTCCGTGATGCCATCCAGCCATCTCATCCTCTGTCGTCCCCTTCTCCTCCTTCCCCCAATCCCTCCCAGCATCAGAGTCTTTTCCAATGAGTCAACTCTTCGCATGAGGTGGCAAAGTACTGGAGTTTCAGCTTGAGCATCAGTCCTTCCAAAGAACACCCAGGACTGATCTCCTTTAGGATGGACTGGTTGGATCTCCTTGCAGTCCAAGGGACTCTCAAGAGTCTTCTCCAACACCACAGCTCAAAAGCATCAATTCTTCGGCGCTCAGCTTTCTTCACAGTCCAACTCTCACATCCATATGTGACCACTGGAAAAACCATAAGCCTTGACTAGACGGATCTTAGTCGGCAAAGTAATGTCTCTGCTTTTCAATATGCTGTCTAGGTTGGTCATAACTTTCCTACCAAGGAGTAAGCATCTTTTAATTTCATGGCTGCAGTCACCATCTGCAGTGACTTTGGAGCCCAAAAACATAAAGTCTGCCACTGTTTCCACTGTTTCCCCAACGATTTCCCATGAAGTGATGGAATCAGATGCCATGATCTTCGTTTTCTGAATGTTGAGCTTTAAGCCAACTTTTTCACTCTCCTCTTTCACTGGGTTACTTGTATTTGCTGGGTTACTTGTATTAATTAGTATTTCTGATCTGCCCAACCTCTCCCTGATTCACAGACATTTTCTTCCTCTTTCTTTCTTTCTCTCTGTTTCTTTCTACACACACACACATACATACATACACACTTTTTTCTTTCTCTTTTTTTGAGGATAACAGTTCAGAGAACCCCTTACTTGTATTACCTGTGTTCAAGTCTTAGGTCCCCTTCTGCATAGGCATTTGAGTCTATTTCGCTCATTTCTACCTCTTTTTTTTTGTTGTTGTTACTAACCTCATCTTACTCCCTCCTAAGGGAAAGAGAAAAGAGTTAATTAAAGTTAAGGAAATCATAGTTTTCAGAAATGAAGAAACATGGATTTCTAAAGCCACTCACATTGGACTAAGTGTATTTCTTTAAGTCTTTTTTTTTTTTAATTTCTTTTCCTTCTGCCTCTGGAGCTACCAAAAGCACACTGATCACTTTTTACAGCTTTGCCGTGATAGGTGCAGTAGCTGTTTTTTACTGAACCATAGATTGCAGTATTATAAAACACACTCATTCAGAGGAGTAATGAAGGCCATTTTTAATTGCACTTGGGAAGCAGGGCGCTATTATTAAATTATACCTGTATCTGTATTGGAAAGAAGAGAGAGAAAACCAGATTGTGTTTCTCTTTTGGGATTTGGAGATTTCCCAGAGCTGAAGTGAATTCGGGGCTGCCTGACAAAATTTGGAGCTTCCGCCTTTGGGGAGCGTGAGTCAGAATTTCCCCGGTCCTGTGATTAACCTCATATACCCACAACTGTTGCAAATCAGACAACCAAGGGGTCAGTAATCTAAGGTTATTCATTAGCAGGTACCTATGTTTGCGCACAGACAGATAGGACACGGGTACATTAAGGTTTCAGTTAAAAATTTTGTGTATGTACGTGGTATTAGTTTGCTAGGGCTTTCTTAACAGCCTTCATATACTTGATGGCTTGAGTAACATCAACCTCACAGTTCTGGAGGCCAGAAGTCGAGGTCAAGGTGTTAGCAGGCCTGATTTCTTGTACAATCTGTTCTAGAGAGTCAGTTTTATATATCATACTTGGCTTCTGGTGGTCTAGTGTCAATTTTGGTGTTTCTTGGCTTATAGAAGCATTGCCCCAATCTTTATATACATGTATGTATACACACACACACACACACACACACACACACACTCACACACACACACACTCTCTCTCTCTCTCTCTCTCTCAGTATTTGGTTCAGATGGTAAAGAATCTGCCTGCAATGCAGGAGACCCAGGTTTGATCCCTGGATCGGGAAGGTCCCCTCGAGACAGGAATGGCAACCCACTCCAGTATTCTGGTCTGGAGAATTCCATGGGCAGAGGAGCCTGGTGGGCTCAGTCCCTGGGGTCACAAAGAGTCAGATGCAACTGAGCAACTAACACTTTCACTTTTCACTCCGTATTTGGTTTTTCTTTTAGTATTCATTTATTTGACTGCCTAGGCTCTTAGTTGCAGCACGTGGCATCTTTGTTGCACCATGAAGTATCTTTCCTTGTAGTATATGGACTCTCTAGTTGTGGTATGCAGGCATAGTAGTTGAAGTGTTCAGGCTTAGTTGCTCTGCAACATGTAGGATGTTAGCCCCCGACCAGGAATCGAACCTGCATCCCTTGCAATGCAAACCTGTATCCCCTGCATTGCAAGGCAGATTCTTAGTCAGTGGACCACCAGGGAAGTCCTTGTCCCAGTCTTTGCATTCATCTTCTCATGGTGCTATCTGTGTGTGTGTTCAAATTTCCTCTTTTTATAAGGGCACTCATCAGATTGGATTAAGGGCTCGCCCTGCCCCCAGTATGACCTCATCCCAGCTTAACTAATTACATCTTTAACGACCCTCTTTCCAAATAAGATCACATCCTAAGGTACTGGGGTAGAAACATAGGCATTTAGGGGGACATTATTCAACCAGTTTATCTTTATTGGTATATGTATATATTACAATGTTCTGCCATAAGTTGTTTAGAATTTCTAAGAAGAGTGGAAATGAGTTGCAAGGGGAAAAAAATTCCTTGTGCAATGAACAGCACTAATTTCCTTCTTGACATTTCAGGGAAGCATTCTGGAAAGTGAAATTGCTTTGAGTCAATGCATGGAAAATCCTCTGTGAGTGATCACGCCTTTTGTTGCATTCTTCTAAAGAGTCTTTTGGCATCCCTGTGCTGAGTCCAGAGGCCTCCACGTCCGGTGGTTTAGGCATGTGTGTACATGATTGTGCGCAGGGTTATGTGAAGCCAATTATGGTTGGAAACACTCGCTTAACCAGCAATTAGGTTCCTCATGGTCTTGAATTATGTTGCTTTAAATTAAGATTGTGCAGATTTGAGCTGCTTTGGTAATTTGCAAAAAACATTTTGGAGTTATAACTAGAAATGTAATCTTCCAATTAAGAGGTTTTCTATCTGATACCTGTTTTGTTCATTAAACTGCAGGCTTAGTTTAAGGATTTTTTCTTTAGTTTCCAAAGCAGTGGCATGAGTGTTTACATGCCATCCAGGGGAGCAGGGATAGAGGCAGAATCCCGAATCTTTGTCTGGTCCTGACCTCTGCTTTTTAGGACCCAATTCTGGCTTTACTGCTGTTCACTTTAGCAACCAGGTAGAAACGAGCATCAAAAAACTCTACCGTTGAATATAAAACCTGAGGTTTTGCAAACGTGAGATCTATTGTTTAAATATGAGGTGATAATCTATTATTAACCCAGGCCAGCCAAGACATGCTCTTTAATTAGCCTACAAAAGAGAGGATAATATGTAAGGAGAATGAAGGTGATTTTACTTTGTAATGTCTTAGAGGTTTAAAATTCATCCTAAGGTGATCAGATTTGGATTCAGGGGGACAAAGGGATAGAAATAATTGAAGTTCAAGATGATGGACATCTTATCTTTATAAATAGGATCGTGTCAGTCCCTCTGGAGGAACAGGAGGCCATATGTTACATTTTCTCTCTTTCATTGCAAATTTTATGAAAGTACCATGCTTATAGGGAAGTTCACAAATCACAGGTTCTCAGCTTGATGATTTTTCAGAAAGTGAACTCACCTGTGTAACCAGCACCCAGATGAAGAGACAGAACCCCGAAAGGATGCTGCGTCTCTTCCAGTCGCTCGCTTCAGGTTTTGTGATTGTGCTCAGAACTTGTTTTTAACAGCAGTAACTACTGACGATCTTCGAGAGCACACTTCCATCCTGGTGTTGTTTTAGTTGTTGGTTCATTTTTACTGGAAGCACTTCTGTGGTTCTTGTACACCCTCCTGAAGGTTGTGTTCAGTCCTTAGAGTGGAGCATCTGGTGCTGTGACACAGAGGGGAGGATGGACTTTGCTGCCCCAGGGACAGTGTCCTCCAGCCACTGCCCACCTTCCCTTCTCCCCAAATGCTCAGTCGCTTTAGTCATGTCCGACTCTCTGCATCCCTAGGGCCTATCATCCATCAGGCTTCTCGGTCCAAGAGATTCTCCAGGAAGAACACTGGAGTGGGCTGTACTGCCCTTCCCCAGGGGATCTTCCCAATCCAAGGGTCAAACCTGCGTCTCCTATGTCTCCTGCATTGCAGGCAGATTCTTTACCCACTGAACCACCTGGGAAGCCCAACCAGTCTGAATTTCCTTTCTCCACCAACCTGAATCCATGTGGTTCCTTGAAACCAAAGCCTTCTTCCCCTTTACCTCCAGCTTTTACACTTGCTGTTACCCCTGCCAGGAGCCCATCTGCCCACGCTGGCTCAGTCCTACTCTGTTAGTTTCCTTGGGTTGTCATAGTAGAGTATCACACACTGGGTGGCTTTAAACAACAGACATTTGTTTTCCTATAGCCCTGGAGGCTAGAAATCCAAAGTTGTTAAGGTGTTGTCAGGGCCCTGTTCTCTCTGAAGTCTCTAGGCTTCTTCTCTTGTGTCTTTTGGCTTCTGGTATCTCTAGATATCCTTGGTTGTATGACTGTCACATGACTGTTTTCCCTTTGTCTTTTGTGTTTCTCTGCAAGGATGTCATATGACATACTCTTCCCTGTCTCTTTTCCCTTGAATTATCAGGACTCTAGTCATCTTGGATTAAGGGTCCAACCTACTCTAGTATGATCTCATTTTAATGAATTTTTATCTCTAACAACCTTATTTCTGAAAAAAGAAATCACATTCTGAAGTGTTGGACTTAGGACTTCAACATCTTTTGGGGGCAACAAATTTCAACCTTCTTTTTCCTCTTTCATCACCTCTTTCTTGGTTTAGATGTCACCTTCTCCGGGAAGTCTTCCATGATGATTCTTTGACACTGATGTCACTTTGACATCACAACTCCCTCATTGTAATTCTTCTTAGCATTTCTTATAATCGTTTCTTTATTTTCATTCTCTATTCAACCCTAAGTAACCTGATGTCAGGGATAATTTAGGGTATTTTAGAGATGTTTGTTTTCAAATTGTCAGAAGTGTTCCATATAGTAGTTTGCAGGCATTTATACATTTTGAGATAACTTGAAATATTGGTACCTGAATCATCTTCATTACCTTTCTTTTCAGGAAGAAAGGAAGTGATACTTATTTGTAAAAGCTGAAGCTTGAGTTAAGCATCACCCCCTGTCTTAAGTTTTTGTCATCGTGGAGGAACACGGTTTCTAAATCCTTGGCTTGAAAGCATATGACTGTCGAGCAGATGTGGCATCCGGTTCTCTCCAGAACCCTTAAGCAGCTTACTGATCCAATAGTTTAAAGACTGTTTACCGGCCATGGTAACATTACTTCTGGTTGCCTGTCTTAATTCATTTTAGATTAATCTGTCTTGTAGACTGAAGGAAAATGAATTGAGTCAGTAACTTCAAGTTATGTAAAATCTGTACAGTGCTAAATAATTGAATGGGGTTTTATGTACAGTCTTGAAATTGGAATGTCAATTTGACACAAATACTCCAAAACAGTGTTAGATTAGTTGATCTGCCTCTCACAGAAAAGCTTTGAAGTTTCCATTCCTGTATCATTCTAGAATGTACCATTGCCCTCGTTCATGGAATGTTCGGGGCCTGTTCATTTTCCTCGAGCACGAGTAAACTTTGGGAAAGGCAAATCTGCCATGGAGCTCCTTACTCTGGGTTGAGATTTTAGGGTGAAATGTGAAGTATTAGTCACTTCAGTCATGCCTGACTCTTTGTGACCCCATGGACGGTAGCCTGCCAGGGTCCTCTGTCCATGGGATTCTCCAGGCAAGAATACTGGAGTGGGTTGCCATTTCCTTCTCCAGGGGATCTTCCCAACCCAGGGATCAAACCCGGGTCTCCTGTATTGCAGGCAGATTCTTTACCATCTGAGCCACCAGGGAAGGTTTTGGGGTGGTGGTGCCCAAACTTCAGTGTATTTAAGAATAACCCAAGCGGGCTCTTTAGGAGGGATGCTTTCCGGCTGCCCCTGGAAACTCTGATTTGGTAGGACTGTGGTTGGGACCCAGGAGAGTTCTTTGTAACTATTGGTGGCTCTTCTGCTGATGTTCTCAGACCACATTTTAAAGAAATACTGCTTTAGGGGATATGAGGGGGAGAGTACGGAAACTCTCGAGAAGAAACTCAGGGCAGTTTCCAATCAAATACATTTATCATAACCAAGTGAAGCAAAATTTACTTTTTTGTCTGTGGGAAAGGGGATATTTTTGTCAAGCTCTCCTAAGCCCCCTGCCCCAACCCCTCCCCCTCCAAGATTAGTTCTGAAGATTTCCCTGGAGACCTGTGAGAGGAAGGCTAAAGTGTCATTTTCCCCAGAAAATATATTTGAATTCTATTACCAATACCCTTGGGGCTTCCCTGGTGGCTCAGACAGTAAAGAATCTGGCTGCAATGCAGGAGACCTGGGTTCAGTCCTTGGGTCAGGAAGATCCCCTGGAGAAGGAAATGGCAACCCACTTCGGTAATTCTTTTCTGGAGAATTCTTTGGGCAGAAGAGGATTCCCCAGTTAGTTCATGAGGTCACAAAGATTCGGACATGACTGAGCGACAGACACTCTCCCTTTTCACCAGTACCCTTAAGCCCATGTTACTGTGGGAAGGGCTTGAGACTTAAAGAGCAAAGAAAACTAACATTGATTGAGCGCTGAATCGAAGCAGTCAAGATGTTAGTAGTTATTATCATTATCTTTATTTCATGACCCTTATAGAACAACCCCTTGAGGTGTTATCATGGCCATTTACAGATATGGAATGTGAGAGTCAGGTAGTTCAGATAACCTGCCTGGATTACACCTTTAGTTTGTGATCTGACTGGAATTCACACACAGCTCTCTTGAACTCCAGAACCCATGGTCTTGCTACTACATCAGGCAGATTCAAGATCTTTATGTGGCTTGAATTGCTAGATAATAGGATAGCCAATTAAATTTGAATTTCAGATAAACAGTGAGTATTTTTAGTATGGCCCATAAAGTCATTGAGACAGACTAAGAAATTAGTGGAATATATTTATACTTTAAAAGAAATATCTGTGGGTGTCATATCGAAAAACACGTTATTTATCTGAGATTCACATTTAATTGCACATCCTATGTTTTCGTTTGCTAAATCTGGCAACTCTGTATCTGGCTCGTGGGTTTCAGGCTGTAGGATCTTCCTCTCCTGACTTCTGACTCCAAGTCCATGTCCTCCTCTCTAGGTGCCGCATCCTGTCCTCTGTAAAGTGTTCTCTCTTCTCTTTGTGTCTAGTGAATGACTTATCTACTCTAGTTCCCTCTTCCTAGATTGGTGAAGCCCAGCTCAGGTGGGAGTGAGGTCTGTCTCAAACCAGTAAGCACATAGACATGGTTTTCACTTTCTTCACCCACAGCAGGGGTAGCTTCATTTGCTACATTTTAGAGACAAGAGTAAGAACCAGGGTGATTTTAGAGATTAAAAATTAGAACCAGAGTCAGGTACCTTTGCAGTGATGGCAGAATCAGACCACCAGTCTGCTACATCAGATTTAGGAAAAGGCGTTTATTTGAGGTATAATTAAAGGCAGAACAATAAAGGTGAGTTAAAAAAAAAATAGCTCCTGGGGTAAAATTTTTGCCAGAAAAATAATTATTTGTTTTTGGTTAATGTTAGATTGAGTTCTTGTTATTTGGCAGGCAGTTTATATACATCATTCTTACAGGCTGCCCCGTGAGGTAGTAATTATTATGACCCCATTTTGGAGATGTGGAAGCTGATAGAGAATGACGTACGCAGCCCCAGGTATCACCGTGGTGCCATACTGAGCTGGAATGTCAGCCAGCTGTCTCTACCCTACCATCCTATTCTTTTTTTTTTTTCACTTAGTTTTTATTGGAGTATAGCTGCTTTACAATGTTGTGCTAGTTTCTACTGTACAGCAGTGTGAATCAGCCAAATATTTACATATATTCTCTCTTTTTTGAATTTTCTTCCCATTTAGGTCTCCCCTAGAGTTCCCTGTGTTGTACAGTAGGGTCTCATTAGTTATTTATTTTATACATAGTATCAATAGCATCTGTATGTCAACCTCAATCTCTCAGTTCATCCCTCCCCTCTCTCTCCGTATCAATACGTTTGTTCTCTATTTCCTACAGCCTCATTTTTTCCCCCTAAGCTTTTAATTTTTAATTGGAGAAAAATTGCTTCCCATTATCATGCTGGCTTCTGCCGCACAACATGAGCCAGCCATATGTATACACAGATCCCCTCCCTCCTGAGCCTCCCTCCTGCCTGCCCATCTCACTTTTCTAGGTCTTCTCAGAGCTCTCTNCTAAGCTTTTAATTTTTAATTGGAGAAAAATTGCTTCCCATTATCATGCTGGCTTCTGCCGCACAACATGAACCAGCTATATGTATACACAGATCCCCTCCCTCCTGAGCCTCCCTCCCGCCTGCCCATCTCACTTTTCTAGGTCTTAGAGCTCTCTGCTGAACTCCTTTTACTATGCAGCAATTTCCCCTCTAACTGTTGTACACAGGATATTGTGTTTATTTCAATACTGCTTTCTCAGTTCGTCCCATTCTCTTCTTCCCCTGCTGTGATTTTATACATAGTATCAATAGCATCTGTATGTCAACCTCAATCTCTCAGTTCATCCCTCCCCTCTCTCTCCGTATCAATACGTTTGTTCTCTATTTCCTACAGCCTCATTTTTTCCCCCTAAGCTTTTAATTTTTAATTGGAGAAAAATTGCTTCCCATTATCATGCTGGCTTCTGCCGCACAACATGAGCCAGCCATATGTATACACAGATCCCCTCCCTCCTGAGCCTCCCTCCTGCCTGCCCATCTCACTTTTCTAGGTCTTCTCAGAGCTCTCTGCTGAGCTCCTTTTACTATGTAGCCATTTCCCCTCTAACTGTTGCACACAGGATATTGTGTTTATTTCAATACTGCTTTCTCAGTTCGTCCCATTCTCTTCTTCCCCTGCTGTGATTGTCCTCTGCTGCCACCAATGCTAGAGCTTTCCACCTGACACAGTCCTTCCACTGCAGACTGCCTTGTCCAGTGGCCTTGTAGGGGGACTTCCCTGATGGTGATCCAGTGGCTAAGACTCTGTGCTCCAAATCCAGGGTGCTGGGTTCGATCCCTGCTCAGGGAACCAGATCTCATACCATAACTAAGAGTTTGCATGCTGCAACTAGAAATCCTGCGTGCCGCAACTAAGACCCAGTGCAGCCAAAATTAGAAACAAAACAAAACAAAAATCGCCTGGTAGGAATCTGTTCTCTGGGCTCAAAAGGCCCACAGCCCTGAAGGATGCTGTGAGCTCCACACAGGTGCTAGCAGAGGACTCAGGTTGAATGTGCAGGTGCTGGCAACTTTCTCCCTCTAGTTTCCCACATGGTAACTTCCCAGGTGGCTCAGATGGTAAAGAATCTGCCTGCAATGCAGGAGACCTGGGTTCCATCCCTTGGTCCAGAAGATCCCCTGGAGAAGGGAATGGCGACCCACTTAAGTATTCTTGCCTAGAGAATTCCATGGACAGAGGAGCCTGGCAGTCCTTGGGGTTGCAAAGAGTCGGACACAACTGAGCAGCTAACACGAGCACACACACAGCTTCCCAGGAGCAGGGTCAGTCCTGAAGTGCCTTGTTACTTGTGGCACGTGGGGAGGCCACAGCGACCTCTTCAGGATTTAGACCTTAGTGCAGAGGAGATGCTGTCTTATGTGCAGCGGAAGCTTCCAGCAAGCCTTCTTAATAACTCTGGATGATTGCTGAATTACTTTGAAATTAAAACCAGTATCTGGCAGGCACTTAAATAAAGGTTTTCTGCTTTGAGCGAGAGTTTTTGAAAACTTAAGTTTGTGAATTTTCCTTTATCAGTAAATGACAATGACGTTCTTTAAAGACAAGAAATAATGTTTGTGGTGGCAGTTGTGTGAAGGAGAAATGTGGAGACGGGGAGCCGGTCTTTGAAGTGTGGTACCCGGTGCCCCTCCTGCTGCGTCCCTGAGCATCCCCCTCCGCACCTGGGCCACCTGCAGCTGATGTTCTTTCGTCCTGTCTGGTACTCTGACGATGACACAGGCTCTCCCTTTCAAAATCATTTACAAAAACAGACTCTTCCCATTTTCTAAAGTGATTAATGTTTCCTTGAAATAGTGAGATCAGAAGTGCTGTTTGAAATTTGTCTAAGTGAATATTAACTGTGTCTTGGAAGCCTGGCAGAGGGGAACTGGGTCCTTTGAAATGCAAACGAAAGTCCTCTGAACCAGAAAAGGGGACAAAATGGAAGATAAGAGATGCAGGGAGTTTTGGAGTCAGATGAGAAATGGTCATCTTCTACATATCTGATTTGGGGCGAGTTGTTTTAGAGTCTCAGAACCTCAGTTTTCCTAATCTGAAATACCATTAATAACACTGATCTCAGAGAGTCCTGGGACTAATATTACGTGTGAAAGGCCAGGCAAGCTGACTTAGACCCAGTGCTTGTTCAGTGGTTTCCCCCCTTCCTGTCCACGTCTTCCTAGATGCACAGTGGTAAAGAATCTGCTTGCCAAACAGGAGATGTAGGAGCTGTATGTCTAATCCCTAGGTTAGGAGGATGCCCTGAAGTAAGACATGGCAACCCGCTCCACTGTTTTTGCCTGGAGAATCCCCACGGACAGAGGAGCCTGGCGGGCTACAGTCCAGGGGGTCGCAACGAGTTGGATGCGACTGAGCGTGCACAGCGCCTGCCACATCATGATATGGCGGTGGGAAATGGGTTTTGGTTTATAGAAATCTCATACGCAGTTTTTTATTTTTATTTTTTATTTTTAAAAAAGCAATGCAAATTTATTCTCTTACATTTCTTAGATTCCTGAAGGTCAGAAATCTAAAATCAAAGGCTGTTTCCTCCTGGAGTCTTAAGTGGAGAATCTGTTTATTTGTATGGTTGGTTGGCTGAGTCTCTTGTGACGCTATGGACTGTAGCCCGCCAGGCTCCTCTCTGCCCATGGGATTCTCCAGGCAAAAATCCTGGAGTGGGTTTCTGTTTCCTTCTCTAAGGGATCTTCCCAACGTAGGGATTGAACCTAGGTCCCCTGCATTCCAGACAGATTCTTTACCAACTGAGCTATGCTGCTGCTGCTGCTAAGTTGCCTCAGTCGTGTCTGACTCTGTGCGACCCCGTAGACAGCAGCCCACCAGGCTCTTCTCTCCATGGGATTCTCTAGGCAAGAACACTGGAGTGGGTTGCCAACTAAAATCAAAGGCTGTTTCCTCCTGGAGTCTTAAGTGGAGAATCTGTTTATTTGTATGGTTGGTTGGCTGAGTCTCTTGTGACGCTATGGACTGTAGCCCGCCAGGCTCCTCTCTGCCCATGGGATTCTCCAGGCAAAAATACTGGAGTGGGTTTCTGTTTCCTTCTCTAAGGGATCTTCCCAACCTAGGGATTGAACCTAGGTCCCCTGCATTGCAGACAGATTCTTTACCAACTGAGCTATGCTGCTGCTGCTGCTAAGTTGCCTCAGTCGTTTCTGACTCTGTGCGACCCCATAGACAGCAGCCCACCAGGCTCTTCTCTCCATGGGATTCTCTAGGCAAGAACACTGGAGTGGGTTGCCATTTCCTTCTTCAATGCAGGCAAGTGAAAAGTGAAAGTGAAGCTGCTCAGTCATGTCTGACTCTTCGTGACCCTATGGACTGCAGCCTACCAGGCTCCTCCATCTATGGGATTTTCCAGGCAAGAGTACTGGAGCGGGGTGCCATTGCCTTCTCCGACTGAGCTATAAGGGAAGTCCATTCTTTGTATAGGCAGTTTTTTAAATGAAAAGAAAAAAAGCTGTTGCCTAATTCCAACTATGCATTCATGGATGTTTCTCTGTCGGCTCTATTCCTGGCACTCTAAGCCACTGGGGATAGAGTATGAGGGGGACAGGCATGATTCACGCCCCTCTGCAGTTTAGTAGGCAAATGAGCAGATGGAGTGTTCTTTTAGTGTTAGATAGTATCTTGAAGGCAGAGCAGGTGGCTAATAGGAATACAAGGGTGTTTGACCGTGGTAGCCGGCGTGGGCTTCCCTGAGGAGGTGACAGCTGAACATAGCACTGTCTTGCCATGAGTAGCTGTCATGCTGAAGATGACAAATCGCCATCACTGGACAGATCAGTCTTTCCCCCACAGTACGTAAATTCTCTTTCATGTATCTTTATGGCTCTCACTTTTCCTCACCCCTGCTCTCTCCCTTCCACTGCCGTTATCCTGCTAGCATCATATTACCAGGCAGAATTCAATTACTGCACAGAAAGCGCTCATCAAGGTGGCTCTTCCACCGAGGTGTTACTGTAAACCTTGGCACCATGAAAGCTGGCTGTGGAAGTAGCTTCTGGCAACAAGAGAAACTGAAGCCTGAGATGCGACAGGGTGAGAAAAAGTGAGATGTGAACTGAGAGAATTCTTAAAACTTTCATGAGATTCTACAGAGCCCGCTAGAATACCTGGGGGCCCCTCCATTGTTGATGAGAATTGATGCCTTCAGCCCAAGGTAATGGAAGGCTCCTTGTAAACTGATGTGCTTTGTAAATACACCCCTGTTGGCCCTCCATGCTGATGTTAGGAGTAAACTCCTCGAAAACTTCTCTTTTTAACTAGTGAGATGGATTTGGAGAGGTCAGTGTAACACACTCAAGTAGAATTTACATTGGTTTTGTCAACAGCCAGCCCAAGTTGGAATTTTTCCCAGCTGAGGGTCCCTGTTCTGTTTTCCCCTTGTTATTTTGCTGAGATTTGTGGGGAGGTGAAGTGGAGGTTGGGGGAGGAGCAGGGGAGGTGGAAAGTAAGCCGCCAAGCCTGCAAATATACATGGATCCTGCCAACGCTGACATCCATCTTTTTTTTTTCCTTTTTGGATGCAGACCATTTTTAAAGTCTTTATTTGATTTGTTACAATATTGCTTCTGTTTTTGTGTTTTAGTCTTTTGACCTAGAAGCATTCTAGCTCCCTGACCAGGAATTGAACCTGCACCCCCCTGCCTTGGAAGGTGAAGTCTTAACTACTGGATTACCAGGGAAGTCCCTGACATCCATCTTCTGACAGGCCGATGAGACACTGAGACACTTATTTCTCTTATAGCTTCTCCTTCTCAGGGGCTCAGTAGCTCTGAAGCCTGTTTCTAACTTCTAGCACTTGACATTTTCATCAGCCTTTCCCTCCTTTTGTTTTAGATTTAGTGTGCTCTTGGTGGAGGCAGCTGTGGCCAGTGTTGATACAGACACTGTGCCTCTGCCGTTGCTGAGCCTGAAAACATTGGCCGGTATCTGGTCATTACTTGCTTTGACTCACTCGCTCAATGTCCTTTTCTTGAACTGCCTTCTGTGGACCAGAGCCACCAATCTCCTATGGCCTCATTTTCCAGTACAGAAAACAGGGACATGTGATCTTGGCCAAGCTTTTAATGTTTCTTCTAGGATTGAGAGGTAATCTGGGAAATATAGCTTGGCTGCCAAGAATTGGGTATTTCCAGGACACTTGGGTGGTTTATAAGAAGAACAAAGAAGAGTTTAGAATCTGGGAGGGGAGATTATTTTCCCAAAGCAGTTGAAGAGTCACTTTCCGCAGAAAGGACGTGGAAACTTCTGAAGTCTGTATGGTGACCTTTGGCCTTTTCCTCCCCCAACGAAGTCAGTGGACACCTCCTTTAACATCCCTTCCCCATTTCCTTTTAAATGTCTTGGTAATTCCACTACTGGAATCTGTGTTACGTATATACTTCCATGGATATGAGATGACCTATATATTTAATAATAGTGACACTTGCTGAGCCCTTACCTGATTTCAGGAACTAAAGATTTCGTATATTTCAAATTCATTTCATTCTTAAAACAACTCTGTGAGGTAGGACTAACAGTGCCTCCATTTCTAAACAAGACAGTGGAGGCAGGAAGAAATTAAATAACTTGATTAAAACAATTTTTTGAAATTTTACTTTTTTTTGGTAACAACAGAAGATTGGAAGCAAGCTATTCACTGTGTCTCAATAAATATAAAACTGTGAAATACTGTAAAGTCATAAAAACGGTATTGAATATTGTCATGTAGTCACATGTAGAAATCTCCATGATATAATAAGTGAAAACACATAACTCTGTATAGAGAGTATAATATGCTGCAGTTGTCTATGGGTTTGATTGGAGGAAAGAGGATATATTTTTTCTACTATCCAAGAGATGAATGGTAGTGACTATTTATGGTGGGAAGGGGCTAGACTGGAAGATGGGAGACACAAGTGGAAAGGAATTTTTTTCCCACTAGGGTATTTTTGGAACCATGTGAATGTATGTTTTTATTCATGATTACCTAAATATAATAATAATAATTTCAGCAATACTGTTATGTTGCTTAGTCACTAAGTTAGCATGCCAATTTTCCCTGTCCCTCACTATCTCCTGGAGTTTGTTCAAACTCATGTCCATTGAGACAGTGGTGCCATTCAACCATCTCATCCTCTGTCGTCCCCTTCTCCTCCTGCATTCAGTCTTTTCCAGCATCATAGTCTCTTCCAATGAATCAGCTCTTCACATTAGGTGGCCAAAGTATTGGAGCTTCAGCNAAACTCATGTCCATTGAGACAGTGGTGCCATTCAACCATCTCATCCTCTGTCGTCCCCTTCTCCTCCTGCATTCAGTCTTTTCCAGCATCATAGTCTCTTCCAATGAATCAGCTCTTCACATTAGGTGGCCAAAGTATTGGAGCTTCAGCTCTAGTATCAGCCCGGTTACTTTTAGGAGCAAAACATGAAAGAACCAGCTCACTCTGTAGTTAAAAAAACAGCACAAAAATGACAACCATCACAAACGTTTTATGATCCAAGCCCTTGTCATACATGAGTTAATTCCACCATCCTTGCGTGGTAAATGTTTGAGCACCATTGACAGTGGGAAACTGAAGCTTATGAGAAACAGTTGATGCCTGAAGCCCCAGATCTGACTTGAGGACTGGCTGATTCTAACGCCTATTGTACTGTTTGCATTCTGTCTCTGTGTGGAGCTTTTGCATCTATTAGAAAAGGAACTCGGCACATGAAGTTAAACTTATTTGTTCCAATTACAAAAATATATTTTACCAGGTTAATTTGAGGGCTCAATGATGAGTTAGTGACGCTTTAAAATGTTAAATCTTAAATTATGAGACTTTTTTGCTAGTGTTTTCTAAAATGAATGCTTCTCTGAATTATTCGTTTGTCCTTTGATACTTTATTTTCAAGAGTAAGACTAGGGAATCCTTTGGTCTGGGACTTCTCTCTATATTGATTTGGCAAGAGTCAGAATACTGGAAAATGCTGTTCTAACCTGGGGGCATAGGTGGGCTTTTGAGGGTTTGCACAACTCTAGGGAATGAGGGGCAAACATTTCTGTGTATTGATTTCCATGGAGGCATTTTCCTTGAGTGCGAGAGTAGTTTTAATCCAGGTTTTCAAAGACATTCAGGATCTCCTGAAGTTGTTTAAGACTGTTATCCTTAGAGGTGCTGCCATTCTTCTGTAACCTGCAGACAGGTTTTCTGTGTCCATCAAATAATTTAAAAAATTGAATTAATTGCCAACTCTAATAATTGGGAGATTTTACATAAAAACCTGGATTCAGTGCTTAGGTAGAAAAATTGGAAGGCTTGACAGCACTGAGTTTGCAATTCTCTAGGGCAGTGGTCTTCTGGGGGAAACTTTTTTTTTTTAATTGTTTTTAATTGAGGTATAATTGATTTACGATGTTCTGTTAATTTCTGCTGTACGGCAAAGTGACTGAGTCTGCACATATATACGTTCTTTTTTGTATTCTCTTCCATATGGCTTACCCAAGGATATTAAGTATAGTTCCTTGTGGATAGTAGGACCTTGTTCTTTATCCATTCTATATGTAACAGTTTACATCTACTAACCCCAGACTCACAGTCTGTCTCCCCTCCCCACCACTGGCAATCTCAACTCTGTTCTCTATGTCTGTGAGTCTGGTTTTGTTTTGTGGATACATTCCTTTGTGTGAGACCCGTTTAATGGGGTGTGTGCTCTCTATTTTGCCTCAGACCACAAGCTTCAGGGCCAGTTGCAGTCTAAATGGCATTGATTTGACCTGGCAAATGGGTTTTACTCTCTTTTCTCCCCAAAACAGCTCTTAAAACAGTGCGTCATTCTT
This sequence comes from Oreotragus oreotragus, assembly GCA_006410675.1. NCBI lineage: Eukaryota > Metazoa > Chordata > Mammalia > Artiodactyla > Bovidae > Oreotragus > Oreotragus oreotragus. The sequence goes on along the minus strand of SJYX01012528.1, from coordinate 76,282 downwards.
CACAGAGGATGAGACTCAGGTTAGAGAACTAAGACTCGAGTTAGAGAACTGAGGCTTAGGTTAAATGACAACCCAAGTTGCACACTGACGTGGGTTAGGAGAACATGGATCTTGAACTCAGATCATCAGACATTCTTCTAGTATTTTCTCCATTGATCCACAGTTATCTCCCATTATTTTTTGTTGTTGTTGTTGTTTAATTTGACAATGACAGCATTACTAACAATAGGTAAAGTGTTGTATCCATTTTACAGATGAACAAACCAGAACTTAATACAACTCTGAGAAAGGAAGGTAATGTCCCAGAAGGGCAGACCTGGTATTTGGTCCCAGGTTTTCTGAATCCAGACTTTATATGCACTTTTAGTTGTAGGGACTTATAAACTACAGAGATCTATATGAATTCTGAGATTCTCTAAAGCCAAGATGTTAATGATTTTAACATGTTTGATTCCAAACAGAAGCAGGAAAGGTGCTTCATTGTTTCAGAACTGGTGGAAAGTTCCTGGGGTTAATCAGACCATAACTTCTAAAAGACGCCTTCCTTGCAAGGCAGGAACTGGTCTGGGATGTAGCACATGGCTAACAAGGAGAGAGGTGAGGAGGGATAACAAACTGCTTTCCAGAGTCCTGTAATCTTTAATAAGGAACCTAGCTGTGTATACCTGAAAGGGTTTAAGCACCTTTATAAAGGTTATACCTCAATAAGTACCTGTTAGGCTATGATTTTTCCAGTAATCATATATGGATGTGAGAGTTGGACTGTGAAGAAAGCTGAGCACCGAAGAATTGATGCNGCTTACTCCTTGGAAGAAAAGTTATGACCAACCTAGATAGCATATTCAAAAGCAGAGACATTACTTTGCCGACTAAGGTCCGTCTAGTCAAGGCTATGGTTTTTCCTGTGGTCATGTATGGATGTGAGAGTTGGACTGTGAAGAAAGTTGAGCGCCGAAGAATTGATGCTTTTGAACTGTGGTGTTGGAGAAGACTCTTGAGAGTCCCTTGGACTGCAAGAAGATCCAACCAGTCCATCCTGAAGGAGATCAGCCCTGGGATTTCTTTGGAAGGAATGATGCTAAAGCTGAAACTCCAGTACTTTGGCCACCTCATGCGAAGAGTTGACTCACTGGAAAAGACTCTGATGCTGGGAGGGATTGGGGGCAGGAGGAGAAGGGGACGACTGAGGATGAGATGTCTGGATGGCATCACAGACTTGATGTGAGTCTGAGTGAACTCCGGGAGATGGTGATGGACAGGGAGGCCTGGCGTGCTGCGATTCGTGGGGTTGCAAAGAGTCAGACACGACTGAGCGACTGAACTGAACTGAACTGATACAGCACAGGGAACTATACTCAATATCTTGTAATAACTCATAATACAAAAGGATCTGAGAAAGAACACACACACATATATAACTGAATCACTTTGCTCTAAACTAACATGATATTGTAAATGAACTACTGAAAATGAACACTTCAACTAAAAAATATTCTACAGTGCTAAAAAGAAAAAAAGTAAACTAGTAAGAATCACTCTTAAATGATAACACCAACCACCAGGGAAAACGGCCTTCCGACATGAGGATGAAAAGGGCAAATCGGGTTGGGAGGACAAAGGTGTGATCACGATGCTTCGATATGAACACAGCTGGGAAGGACGTGAGAAGGATGCCCCTGTACGCCCAGGCCTGTCCCAGAGCCTATCCGCTTCTCTTCGCTCCATTTCCCACCACTTTCTGGTATCAGGCAAAGAGGCACCTTCAGCCTCGTTCACAAGGAATTCAGACCCTAAAAAAAGCATGCGCTTTGTGGATAAGTTATTTCATCCCTCTGAGGGCAAGGCCAGAGGCTGGACTGTAGCGGCCCCAGCAAAACCATTCCACCCGCTGAGGCCCTGCTAGCAAGTCAGCAGGCTTTCCTGATTGGCATGTTTTAAACAATTACGCTAATTCAACTGACTGTCCAGAAATCAAAATGACGTGATAAAAACATTTTAATGAAAACAAAGTGATTTTGAAAAGATTAATTCAGGTGTAGCTCTGTCACATCTGAAATCTTGCAGAAAACCCCAACTGGCCTGATTATATAATAGTATTATTTTTTAAAACCTTTAATGCAGGAAATAAAGAGCAAACGTCAGCAGAGGTGGCTGTGAGGAGGGCAGGGGAAATCAAACACTTGATGCAGGTCAGTGGGTTTCTCTTTCAGTAGATAAAAACCATTCTGTTCAAGGAGGAAGGCAGGAAAGAAAAACACAAACCTACAATGCTAAAAGGAAAAACAAAACTGAACCTTGCTAGCAATGTCCTGGGAAACCATTCAAGGGCACTGCATGTCTGTGAAGGCAACTGAAATGGTGTAAGAGGTTGGGGAGGCTTAGCAAGACGACCTTTCACGGAGTTCCCAGTGCACACTCACACCTGCCAGGAACTCCTATCGCCTCACCATATTTACAAGATCAGAATCATGGGTCTAGAAAGAGAACAGGAAAAATCAGGAGTCTGTTGTAAAGTCAGGTGGTGGCAGACTCTGGCCCTTGGGCCAGCGACCGGTTTGAGTCAATAAAGTTTTATCGGCACCCAGGCCATGCCCACTTGTCGTCTGGGGCTGCTTTGGCAGGTAGGGCAGCTGTGAAGCAGGCTCTGTGGCCTGCAGAGGCTGTATTTACTTCTGGACTTTTTATAGAAAAAGAATGCCGAGCCCTGGTCTACCGTATCTAATTGGTTTGTTTTGGAAAGGAGGGCCTATTCCCTGCAATCAACATGCACCCAGAAGGGCTCATGTGATGCTCCCCTTTTTAATTCCTGACACACACAGGGAATGGAATAAAGGAAGCAGGGAAGTGGTTTAGCTGTGTGGAGTCAGTACTGAATTCCAGAGCCCTGAAACGGCTCATGTTGGTAGCAAACAGGTATAAGGGGTCGGTTTCTGACCATCTCAAGATTCCCACTGTCCTAAGAATGCTGGTTCTAACTGGCTCCTACATTTGGAAACTTCCAGAACCTTGCAAAACCTTCATTAGTATTCCTTTTAGTACTGCAACGCTGTGAGCTTGAATACATTTTAATATATCTCATGTCTCAAGGTCAGGAAGAAAACATTTTTCATGTGCTTATGTAAGCTTGGTGGAGGGCTAGGCAGACAGAACTTTTTTTCCCTCTCTAAGGCAACAAGACTTTTGTATTTAAGAGGGTATCTGAACACATGGAGAAGGAGCAGATTATATAGAGGACAGGCAAACAGCCAAACATTTTGACCCACTGTAATGTATTAGGCACCAATTTATACTTTACAGCAAATTATACCCACAGAGGATTCAGATTTAGACACTTCCTAAGCAAGGAACTAGTTCTCCTTAAGGTCAATCTCTTTCCTCTCCTCACTTTAACTGGGTTCCTGAGAGCAAGCTCGAGTCCAACCCTTAATTTTAAAATACCCGAAAGTTACGATGTGTTCTAAAGAATGTACGGATTAAGTACTAACAACTCCTGTAAGCCTGTTCTCATTTACAAGTCACTGGAAATAGAGAGCTCCTGCGGTGGGTGGCATAAAATCCCCCCCAGTTTCATGTCCACCCGGAACCCCAGAAGGTGGCCTTATTTGGACATGGGGTCTCTGCAGATGTAATCAAGTCAAGGATCTCAAGATGAGGTCATCCTGGATTTAGGGTGGGCCCGAGATCCAAATGATGGTGTCTTTATAAGGGAAAGAAGAGGGAGATTTGGACACGGAGAGACACACAGATAGGGAGACAGGCACAGAGGAGGAGGCCACGTGAAGATGGAGGCAGAAGGACGGACTAACAAGGCCCTATTGCACGGCACGGGGAACTGCATTCAACAGCTGGGGACAAATCACCAGGGAAAAGAAAGTGGAAAAGAATACCTAGGGACTTCCCTGGTGGTCCAGGGGCTCAGACTCCACACTCCCAGTGCAGGAGGCCTGGGTTTCATCCCTGGTTGGGGAGCTAGATCCTGCATGCTGCAACTAACAGTTCACATGCCTCAACTAAGACCCAGTGCAGCCAAAATAAATAAATGTTTAAAACAAAACAAAACACAGCTAGATCCAGGGGACACATGGATGAAGCCTGAAAATGTTACATTAAGTGAAAGAAATCAATGCAAAAGACTGCCTGTTGTGATTTCATTGATAGGAAATGTCCAGAATAGGCAAATACATAGAGATGGGAAGTAGATTTGTGCCTGGGGATGGGGAAAAGGGGAGTGATGGCTAATGGGTACGAGATTTCCTTTGCGGATGATGAGAATGTTCTGGAATTAAGACAGTGGGGATGATTGCACAACACTGTGACTATATTACAAACCATTGACTCATACGTTTTAAAAGGGTGAATATTATGGTATATGAATTTTCCAGGCAAGAATACTGGAGGAGGTAGCCATTCCCTTCTCCAGAGGATCTTCCCAACCCAGGGATCGAACCTAGGTCTCCCTCATTGCAGGCAGATTCTTTACCGTCTGAGCCACTAAGGAAGCCCCGTGAATTATAATATCCCAATTTAAAAAAGCAGCAGCAGAATGGTTGAGCCTGTGGATGGCAGAGCTCACCCCAGCAGGTGGGAAAGCTGGGGGCTTTCACCTTTGATTGAAGCTCTGGGAACATTCTAGAAGAAGGAAAAACACCACAAGGAAGGTTTTAGCTTCCTGATCATCAGCGGGGTTAGGGTGGGAGGGGGAACCTGGTGACAGATTTGGAAGCACTGATTTACCAGGTGGGACTTAAAATAACTGTTCCTTGGATTTTTGGAGGAGACCACTGTGGTTGCACTTCATTTAAGGAAAAAACTATCCATTTATTTATTCATTTTGAAAGAAGTGATTCTTTAAAGTTAAAAACAACAAGAGCAAAGTTGTATTCACCACTGCAATCCTAGGACCTGGTTCACAGCAGGTACCGGGTAATAAAGAATCTGCTGAATGAATGAGCCAATGAACGAACACACCCAGAGGCTGTGGGAGCGCTCCCCCAGCAGTAACAGCCCTAGGAAACAAGGAGCGGTACGTTTGTGGTTCGATGGACAGGAAACCAAGGATTAGAGAGTTTGGCTAGCATCTCCAGCAGGACAGAGGCAGGTCCGAGCGCCCTGCTGTCATTTTTGCTCTCAGCTGCTCACGGTCCTGTGTTCAGAGAAGCGGCCTCGGGGCAGGTCAGTGAAGGACGGGCGACAGTGGCCTCCTGACAAAGGCCTGGAGTGAGAAGGGAAAGTGAGGGAGGGCAGGGCTGTGAGCCAGGGGCTCCCGAGCCAAATGAGAAGGAAAACCAGGTGAGTCATGGGCTCAGTCACTTTAGTTTTGTCTGACTTTTTGAGACCCCATGGACTGTAACCGGCCAGGCTCCTCTGCCCATGGGATTCTCCAGGCAACAATACTGGAGTGGGTTCCCCTGTCCTCCTCCAAGGGACCTTCCTGACTCAGGGATCGAACCCACGTCTCCTGCATTGGCAGGTGGACTCTTTATTGCTGAGCGGCACAGGAAACCAAGTGTGCGATTTTCCTATTTCGTCTGTGTCAACCTACCACAAACACTGGCTGAGAACAACACAAATATATTCTCTTTTGGTTCTGGAGGTCTGAAGTCTAAAACAGCAGGGCTTCAATCCTTCCAGAGGCTCCAGGGTAGACTGTTTCCTGACCTCTTTCAGCTTCTAGAGGCTGCCTGCTTCCCGTGGTTCGTGGCCCCTTCCTCCATCTTCAAAGCCAGCATCTTCTTTTGTAAGTTTTTTACACACGTTTGTCTTTATTCATTTATTTCTGGCTGCACGGGTGTTCACTGCTGTGCACAGGCTTTCTCCAGTGGCAGTGAGTGGGGGCTACTCTCCAGATGCAGTGTGCGGGCTTCTCACTGTAGTGGTTCCTTTTGTTGCAGAGCATAGGCTCCAGGGCTCTCAGGCTTAGCTGCACTGAAGCATGTGGAATCTTCCTGGACCAGGGATTGAACCCATGGTCCTTGAATCAGTAGGCAGATTCTTAACTACTGGACCACAGGGAAGTCCTAAAGCTAGCATCTTCTAACCTGTCTCTGACCTCTGCTTTGGTCATAGCATCACCTTCTCTGACCCGGGCCCTCCCGCCTCTCTTGCATAAGGACCCTAGTGTTGACACTGAAGCCATCCAGATAACCAAGGATTATCTCCCCACCCCCAGATCCTTAACTAACTCACACCTGCAAAATTCCTTTTGGCCACGGTAGGTCATCTATTCAAAGTTCTTGGGGGTTAGGACGTGGGCATCTTTGGGCCATATTTCCACAGGATCAATGGGGTGGGAGGGGCCTGCTATAGTTCCAGAACAGAGAAGAGATGTAGATGTCTCCTTGATATCCAGAACCACAACTCTCCACGAATGACACCTTGGTGTGTGTATGTGTTAGCTGATGTCTGCTGGGAATGGCCAGAAAAGCAAGGATGGGAAAACACCCGGCTGACGGGCATCAGACTCCCGAAGCTGGTTATATAAGCACACGAATCAGGTTGCTGTTCTGCTGTCAGATTTCATTTCTGAAGGTTTACACATCATTTTGCTGCTGGATTCTCCACCTCTCCCCTCCCTCCCTCTCCCCCCAACCCCTAGCAGGCAGCGTCTGCTTTCTAAATAGACACCGTGGGACTTTCCTGAGGGTCCAGCTGGCTAAGACTCCTCGCTCCCCATGCAGGGGGCAGGGTTCCACCCCTGGTTGGGGAACTTGATTCCACATGCCCCAACTAAAGATTGCAAGTGCCGTGAGTTACCTTTCTGCCCCGCTCCCCTTCCATCCCAAAGAGCTACAACTTCAGGGTTCCTGGTGGTCTACAGATGTTCTACAATGTTCTTGAACTCTGAAAGACACTGGGATGGGGTGGATGTGGGGAGGCGAGAAGAGACCCTTGATATGAGGGGAGGGCACAGTCTTCCCCAATCTCCAAAGCAAGACAAACAGTTCCAACTGGCCAGACCAGTGAAGGTCAGCTCCTGGGAGCTGCAGGCTGTGCAGGGAAGCATTCTCCTAGCTGATGACTTTGGGGCCCAGCATCCATCTGGTCACCTCTGTCACCCTGTCTCCCACACCACCAGCGACAAGGACCCCACTCATCTACCTGTGAAGCGACCTGAACTCGGTCCTCTTTCTACAGTCCTTGTTTGTTTGGGTTCAACCGATCATCACCACTCAGGCCACCCTGTCTCCAGCCTCCCCCCTTTCCTGTTCCTCCACCCGAGGACGGAGGCAGCCATCAGGTCCACCCTGGCCTATAAGATATGAAGGATGGCACTTTGTACACCATTCTTCCTCTGCTCACAGCCGCTGAGGCCTGGCCTGGCCACCACCCCGCCACAGAGGACTCTCTCGCCTGGGACACAGCCAGGGTGACACTGTGACCCCAAGTCTCTGCCTCAACTGGCCTGTCCTGACGGACAGCACTGAGAACTCTAACTGTCTCCCACGTGGCAGGGACCCGAGTCTATAATCAACTTTCTTGTTTAGTCGCTAAATCACGTCCGACTGTTTGTGAACCTATGGGCTGTAGCCCACCAGGCTCTTCTCTCCATGGGATTTCCCAGGCAAGAATACTGGAGCAGGTTGCCATTTCCTTCTGCAGAGGGTCTTCCTGACCCAGGGATCGAACCCGGGTCTCCTGCACTGCAGGTGGATTCTTTACCACTGAGCCACCAGGGAAGCCCCTCAACAGTTTTCTTGAAATGGAATTAAAATAGTACGCAATTCATCCTTTTCAAGTGTACAGTCTGATGGCTTTCAGTTTATTCAGAGTTGTGTGTCAGTTTCAGAACGCTTTCCTTACCCTCAAAAGGAACCCTGGACCCCTTAGCTGTCACTCTCCATTTCCCCCTCTCCCCACCCCAGGCAACCACTAATCTACTTTTTTGGTGTCTCCATGGATTTGCCTGCTCTGAATCTACTGCGTAAATGGAATCGGACACTATGTGGCCTTTGGAGACTGGCTTCTTCACTGAGCTTTCACATAGTTTTGAGACTCAGCCAAGTTGCAGAGTGTGTCAATGCTTCATTCCTTTGCACTGCTGAAGAATAGTCCACCGCATGGATGGCCCACATTTTCTTTCTCCCATTCTTCCCTTTTTTTTTTTTTTTGGCCACACTGCCTGGCTTGCGAGGTCTCAGTTCCCTGACCAGGGACTGAACTGGGGTCACAACAGTGAAAGCCTGGAATCCTGAAACTAGGCCACTGGGAACTTCCTGGCCCGCGTTTTCGTTATCCATTCATCGGCTGATGGACATGGAGATTGTTTCTACTGTTTGGCTGTTGTGAACAATGCTCCTGTGATGTTTCTGTGCCAATTTTTGTGTAGACCTAGGCTTTCTTTTCTCTTTGGCACATACCTAGGGGTGGAACTCCTGGATCTTATGGGAAATCGACATCTGACCTTTAGAGGCACTACCAGACTGTTTTTACAGTTGCTGCCCTGCTCTACAGTCTCACCAGGAGGGTCTGAGGGTCTCCATCTTTCCGTCTTCCTGTTTCTCTTTCAGTTCTTAGACTGACAGCCCCTGAGGGGATGATGCAAAGGGTCACAAGGATCTGCCATCAGTCCCATGTCTTGGAATGGATGAGATCTGACTCCCAGATGACCCAGAGCTGACTCCCTTACTGCCATGATGCCCAGGGATCCTCCACATTGCATCTGGTCAGTTACGTCCATTTCACTCTTATGAGGGGACGGAGGAGTTACACTAACTCTACTGCGGGTGACTTCACAATTTATTTTTCTAAATTCAATTTCCCTCTGAAAATTAATCTCAGCAAGTCAGAGTTATCCATAAACAGTGTAACTGTCCTGGTGTGCTGCAGTCTTTGGGGTTACAAAGAGTCAGACACGACTGAGTGACTGAACAACAAATTGTCTTCATGGGATCACACTGGATTCCAGCCAAGCAGTCTGATGGGGTCCTGCCCTCCCTCCACCCAACACTGGGATGGCACCCACTTATACCCTCTTACTATGGCCTTTCTCTCCTGAAATCCATCTGTAGGAATGACCGGCTGATAAAATGTCCTGGGGGTTGATGGTGGTGACAGCTGCATGAGCTTGTGAATGTCCTAAAACCCACAGAAGGGCACACTTTAAAAGGGTGAATTTTATGGTACGTGAATTATGTCTTAATGAAGTTTTTTTTTCTTTTAAAGTGACGTGAGTCTACAGATGTAGAGAAGAGACTTGTGGACATGAGGTGGTGGTGGTAAGGAGAGGGTGGGACAAACAGAGACTTGCATTGATGTATACACCATTTCCTCCTCCAGAGGATCTCCCTAATTCAGGGGTCGAGCTTGCATCTCCTGCACTGGCAGGTGGATTCTTTACTACTGAACCACCAGGGAAGCCATATATGCACTACCATGCGTAAGACAGCTAGCTAGTGGGAACTGCTTATAGCTCAGGGCGCTCAGCTCCGTGCTCTGTGGGATGGGGGCGTGGCAGGGAGGCTCAAGAGGGAGGAGGGATATGTATCAGTTCAGTTAGTCAGTCAGTTCAGTCGCTCAGTCGTGTCTGATTCTTTGCGACCCCGTGAATCGCAGCACGCCAGGCCTCCCTGTCCATCACCAACTCCCGGAGTTCACCCAAACTCATGTCCATTGAGTCGGTGATGCCATCCAGCCATTTCATCCTCTGTCGTCCCCTTCTCCTCCTGTCCTCAATCCCTCCCAGCATCAGGGTCTTTTCCAATGAGTCAACTCTTCGCACGAGGTGGCCAAAGTATTGGAGTTTCAGCCTTAGCATCATTCTTCCAATGAACACCCAGGACTGATCTCCTTCAGAATGGACTGGTTGGCTCTCCTTGCAGTTCAAGGGACTCTCAAGAGTCTTCTCCAATACCACAGTTCAAAAGCATCAATTCTTCGGCACTCAGCTTCCTTCACAGTCCAACTCTCACATCCATACGTGACCACTGGAAAAACCATAGCCTTGACTAGACAGACCTTTGTTGGCAAAGTAACGTCTCTGCTTTTGAATATGCGGTCTAGGCTGGTCATAACTTTATATGGCTGATTCACCAGGGTTGTGCAGCAGAAACCAACACAACATTGTAAAGCAATTATATGCCAGTTAAAAAAAAATTGACATGCATTTAAAATGTAACCATGTGCAATATGTTAAATATATATCCCCTTCATTAAAATCTTTAGAATAATTTTTTCAAGATATGGTGATACCTTGAACAAAACCAATTGCACCTTTAATCTCAATGGCAACTATAAATCTACTTAAGAACCAAAGCAGAGAAGCAGCATACCAGTTGAATTTAGTTAGCTTGCTTGTCTCTGTGCTTAGCCTCTCATTCTTTGCAACCCTATGGACTGTAGCCCGCCAGGCTCCTCTGTCCATGGGATATTCCAGGCAAGAATACTGGAGTGAGCTGTCATTTCCTTCTCCAGGGACTGAACCTGAGTCTCCTGTGTCTCTGGCATTGCAGGTGGATTCTTTACCGCTTACACCCAAGGCAATTTTAATCACACACAGACAAAAGGAGCGTAGCTGCAGGGGTCCTTTCACTGAGGCCTCCCGGAGGACATTATTTGAATCAGACTGCCCCTCCCCCGTCAGCCACATTCCTCCTCCAGAAAAATTCTTAGTGGCCGCTCAGGAGCTGTGCAGGGAATTGCTTTGTACCTGCAGAGAGGGTTTACAAACCAAGAGCAGCTCTTCACCACTTTCAGGGGAAAAGTAAAGTTTAACTTACAAATAATGAAGAAACAGTGACTAGCTGGACCTAACAAAGCCTCTGAGCTTAAGATGACTTAAGAGAGCCTAGAGGAAAATGTTTAAAAAGTCATGGGTGGAATTTGCAGAAATGGAAACAGGACCCAGGAAGAGTGAAGAAGAATGAAGGAGACCTTGACATGAGGATCAGAAATATGCTAAGCATGTGTAAGGTAAACAGCCAGAGAGGCACAGCTGGTGACCACAGCCCTAGTCTCGTGGGGGCGGGGGTGCACTGGTGACAAGGGCAACTGGCTGTAATCGCTACTGTGTGGCAAGAATGAAAAGTATACCAAGGTTTCCACCAGGAACAATGTACATGCTACCAGAGCTTTCAACGCGGGGGCATTCTTAAGTCGACTGAAGAAAAAAAGAAGAGAAAGAAAAGAGATTCAAAGAATCTCCTTTCTCTCCTGCATGCCACTGAAACGGGAAGTAAGCAGCAATACACAATGCAAACAAGTTACACTGACAAGAATGAAAAAAACTACCCCACTCTTTTATTTTGGGGCTGAGCTGTGCTGCATGCAAGATTTTAGTTCCCTGACCAGGGACCAAAACTTTGTCCCCTGCAATGGAAGCACAGGGAAGCCAGGGAAGCCCCTCTCACTCGTTTTAGCACAGCTTCTTCCACCCCCTCAGAAGGGCTTGACCCACAGAACTAGCAAATTATTGATAAAACATAAAACTGCAACCCAGTCCAAACAACAACTGAGATGCTCACATTTTCCAGACTCTTTATTACTTGGAATGTCGAGTGAAAAATACTGGCCTGAGATTAAAAAAAAAAAAAAGAAAAAGATGCCATTTGCAGCACCATGGATGGACCTAGAGTATTAAACAAAGTAAGTCAGAGAAAGGCAAATATTATATGACAGCATTTACACGTGGAGTCTAAAAAAATGATACAAACGAACGTGACTACAAAACAGAAACAGACTCACAGACATAGAGAACAAACTGATGGTTACCAAAGGGGATGGCAGGAAGATAAATTAAGAATTTGGGATGCACATACACACACCTGTTGTTTACCTGTAAACAGCAAGGATCTACTGTATAGCACAGGGAACTATCTTGTAATAAACTATAACAGACGAGAGTATGAAAAAGAAGGTATATATGTGTGTGTATATATATATATAGGAATATACATATATGGGAATATATTTATATATATGGAATCCCCAGGAGCTCAGCAGTGAAGAATCTGCCTGAAATGCAGGAGATGCACATTTGATCCCTGGGTTGAGAAGATCCCCTTGAGAAGGAAACGGCAACCTGCTCCAGTATTCTTGCCTGGGAAATCCCATGGACAGAGGAGTCTGGTGGGCTACAGTCCATGGGGTCGCAGAGTTGGACACAACTTAGTGACTAACCAACAACATATATATGTATAATTGAATCACTCTGCTGTACGCTTGAAACTAAAACAGCATCGTAATCAACTATATTTCAATAAAAATAAAAAAATTAAAATACAGACCTGGGGGCATACCACATGCACAAAATATATAACATTTATTGAGCATTCACCATATGCCAGGGGCTGTGCTTCCCACCTCATCAAATCCACAACCGATCCTCATTCTGGGTTTAAAGATGCGGAGACTGACTTAAGTGGTGGAAACTGGGACAGGAAGAACCCAGATGTGATTTGACACTTAAGCCTGTGCTCTTGACACTTCTCCATACAACTCCAGAATTATTCACCCCCGGATACCTGCAAAACCATCCCTACATCGCCCTTGGCCATAGGGCTGTTCACCTGTCCTGAACTTTCTCTAGTCAACAAGAAGAGACCTGCCCTTCTACGATGCTGGCTGGAGTTCCACTCTCTCCCAAACGGAAACAAAAGGAAGAAAAGCTGTGTTCATTTTCGAGGTGAAACTTCGCCAACGCTTTTGATCCCCTGGGCCAGCCATCTCTTCTACCACTTGGATCTCAACAGAGAACCAGGTAGAAGAGAGGAGAAGAAGATAGTTACAATAAACCGTGCAAGGATCAAGGGCCTCTGATTCCTGCACCGTACCATCTAAATTCTTCCACAAGAAAGAAACTGGAGGGAGAACTAAAGATCCAAAGCACACACACTTCCTATGATTTTGTGACCCTAACGATCAACTGGCAGGAGGATGTGGGCTCCACGGAGTGAGCTATGCTCAGAGGCTTCAAGTCCCCCGGCGCTGAGTTATCACCACATCTCAGGTCCTGCCCCGGGAGCTCCAGATCCCGGACGCCTAATCCTCTCCCTGTTGAACCAGGGAGGTTGCACTGCCCAAGGGCTGGGGCTCGGCCGGAGCCGGCGGGCATCATCTGAACTGTGCCTTCTGCAAACAGAGCCTGCATGCACAGAAGGGACAGGCTGCACTGCAGGATCCTCCCGCCAGTTTGGACGAGCCCACCGGGGCCGGCCCCGAAGCAGAGGCAGCCTCGGGGGTCCTGCGCCCGAGGCCACCCCCGGGAACCGACGGCGCCTTCGTTTGGGCCCGAGGCCTCCTCCCGAGCCTCGTTCTCCTCAGACCTGCCCCGCTGCCCTCACCTCAGTCTGCCGCAGGTCACTTGCTGCCCGCAGCTCCGTTAGCTTTCCTGCCGCCGTTACTGCCCGGCCTCCCGGGGTCCACGGCTGCCCTCGGCTCGGAGCCGGAAGCGGGAAGCCGCGGGGGTGATGTGCGCACGCGCGGCCCCGCCCCCAAGGGCGGGTCAGAGGGTGTGGGCCCGGAAGGGGGCGTGGCTCGAGGATCGGTGAGTCGCCCGAACCTAGGACTTTGAGGCTCAGCCTGGTGATGCAGGCAGGGGTCTTTAGCTCGAGCATAGGCAAGGTGAGGGGACTGAAAGGTACTTTCGAGGAGGGTGAGGGCTATCCTTGAGGGGCGGGTCAGTCGGGCAGAGGGGCGTCTAGGGGAGGCCTGAAAGGAAATCAGCGGGGTTGGGAGCCGTTTTGGGGGACGGGGTCAGTGGGGCCCCGAGGTATTCGCGGGACTGGGAGGCGCTTAGAAGGAATCTTAAGGAGAGATCATTGGGGTTGAGAGGCATTTTGTGGAGTCATCGGGGACCTGGGTGATTAGCAGGCCTGGGAGGGGTTTCCTGGTAGAGGATAGCAGGGCTGGGGCGGGGGGTGCTTGGGGAGTTAGGGGCATCTGGAGGCAGAAAGTGGGGTACAGTGGGAGCCTGGGGACATCAAAGGGGGATTAACCCCGGGGGAGAGAAGTTTGAGAGGGGAGGGTGCAAGCAATGGAGAGAACAGGTCTGTCTCCTGCGAAGAAGTGACACCCTAGGTTACAGGAAGTGAAAATTTACAAGTCTTGAAAACATGAGTCATTTATCTCTCAGGTGATCCCAGACACTGCAACATAGATACCACCGGATACCCCAAACACATTTCAGACACCCAAGCAGATACCATCAGATACTCAAAACTCACTTTCAGGCAAGGGAAAATAGATAACCCTTGTTGGTCCCTTAAATACCCCCAGACTATTCAGAATCTGAAAAACATGCCAAATATCTCAAAAATACTGGACGCCTTCATCCAGTAGCTATCAACTACCCGCAAACAGGCTTTCAGACACTGGAATATATCAAAGCCTCACATGGAAACTTCTAGATTCCCTCCAACACAGATGCTATTAGAAACCCCCAAAGGGGTGTTCAGAGGATGGAACACAGAGGTGTTTTCAGACACCTATAGACATGCCAGATGCCCCTCCACGTGCCAGCATCCCCTCAGATACCATCAGCCACCCCAGTCCTGAGGCTTGTCTAATCCAGGCCCTCTACAGGTGAAGAGGGTGGGTAGGAATCAGGAGAGGAGCCAAAGAGCTTTCACCTCAGGTCCAAGCTAGTCAACCAGGCCAAGATCGCCCCCAAATAAGCTTATTTCAAAACACATACAATCAGGATGTCTCTAGTGATCCAGTGGCTAAGACTCCATGCTCCCAGTGTGAGGGGCCTGGTTTTAATCCCTGGTCAGGGAACTAGATCCCACAACTGAGTTCGAATGCTGAACTAAAAGTTCTGCATGTTGCAACTGAAAGAGCCCACGTGCTTCAACCAAGACCTGGTGCAGCCAAACAAATAAATAAATAATAATAAACCCACACACAATCTGTGTTTGAGAGCTCTCAGTTAAGAACCTGGGTGGCAGAGTCCCCAAGTGACCTGTCTTCGGTTTAAGTCCAGACTTCATGATCAGGAGAGGGAACATGTCTAGGGAGTTGGAGGGTCCAGAAGTGCAAGAATCCCACCCCAGTGGAGGTCATCAGACGCCCACCCCAATTGAGGTCAGAAGCCCAGACACAGGTACTTTTGAGGTCTCCATGGATCTGTAAATGATCACTCTCTGAATGCCCATAACTTTTAGACTTTATCCCAAAGGCAGTGGGGAGTCACTGAAAGATTTTAAGCAAGAAGAGTGGCATGATCCTTATATCTGTAGCTCCCTTAGTTACAGACACCTTCAGGTTGACAAAATTCTCCCCTAAACCCTTTCAAGGGGCTTGTCAGAAAGAAGAGCCATCTCTTGTCTTCCTTTTATCCATCTCACCATTTTCTGCTTTTACCAAGTCCTTATCATGGGCCAGGGACTCTGCCAAGAGCTAAGGATCTGTGTTTCTCAGTCTTGCTCCTAATGACAGTTCATGCTTGTACTCAGTCACTTAGTGGTGTCTGACTCTTTGTGACTCCATGGACTATAGCCCTACCAGGCTCCTCTGTCCATGAGATTCTCCAGGCAAGAATACTGGAGTGGGTTGCCATGCCCTTCTCCAGGGAATCTTCCTGACCCAGGGATCGAACCCAGGTCTCCTGAGTTGCAGGCAGATTCTTTACTGTCTGAGCCACCTGGGAAGCCCATAATGTCTGCAGACATTGCTAAATGCGCTTCAGGGGGGACACAGTGACCCTTGGGTGANAGAATACTGGAGTGGGTTGCCATGCCCTTCTCCAGGGAATCTTCCTGACCCAGGGATCGAACCCAGGTCTCCTGAGTTGCAGGCAGATTCTTTACTGTCTGAGCCACCTGGGAAGCCCATAATGTCTGCAGACATTGCTAAATGCGCTTCAGGGGGGACACAGTGACCCTTGGGTGACAGCCATTGGAACTTAAAGTCACCTCATGCAGGCTTTAAAGTCACCTCATGCAGGCTTTAAAGTCACCTCATGCAGGCTTTAAAGTCACCTCATGCAGGCTTCCTGGGGGAGGTGGCCTTGCTCTTTGTCTTAGAGAATGAGTAAGAGTTAGGTGGTGGAAGGAGTTCCAGGAAGAGCACTGAATGAGCAAGGCACACGTGACCGGCACGAGCAGCCACGAGACTTCAGGGTGGCCGGGCGAGGGGATCTTGGTGGTTGAGTAGTGGCAGAGAAGGGTGGAGGGCTAGGTGGGGTCAGACCACGGAAGAGCCTCAGAGGTCAAGGCTAGGAACAGGACTCTCAGGAATGGCGCTCCATCGGCGGGGCTGGTGGCTGGGAAAGTATCTCAGCTTTACCCTGGAGACACTAATTACCTGGAACATGATTCACTTCCTGTTCTGTTCAACTTCCAGTGGGGCTGTTTCCTTAAGGGGACAGTCAGTCACGTCTAGCTTTGAATACCTGTGATGGGAGGTAGGCTTGTGGCGACTTACACCCGGGTGGTGCCTGCTGTCAGCCTGCTGGAGTGAGACACAGGTGTTCTGGCCTCATGTTGCTCCCTTAGACAGGTGTGGGGCTGTGGTCAGAGCCTAGGGTTAGGGTCTGTGACTAAAAGGCTAGCTTTGCCTCAATAACAAGAGTTATCACCAGGACTTCCCTGGTGGTCCGTGCTCTGAGAATCTTCCTGTCAATGCAGGGGACACAGATTCAATCCCTGGTCCAGGAAGATCCCACATGCCATGGAGCAAATAAACCTGTGTGCCACAACTACTGAAGCCCACCTGGCTTAGAGCCCGTGCTCCGCAACTAGAGAAGCTACCGCAGTGAGAAGCCCGTTCACAGCAACTAGAGAGTAGCCCCTGTTTGCCACAACTGGAGAAAGTCCACTCAAAGCAATGAAGACCCAGCACAGCCAATAAATAAACACTAACATTTAGAAAGAGAGATATTGCCAAATGTTGATGACAGTAGGTGCTACCATTGCCTGTATGTACCCAGTACCATGTTGAGTTCTCATCATTTCTGTGACACAAACTCCAATCTCCTTTAATCTCAAAGGGTTGTCCTGAAAGTCAAATGTCTCCAGAACATGGAACTTGACTCCTGCCCTCCTGAGAGTAGGCTGGATTGAGTGACCTGCTTCTAGAGAAGAGAGAAGAGAAACGAGAAGAATAGCAGCCTGGCAGTTGTTACCTTACCCTGGTGATAAAGATTAACATTCTCAAGGATGTCATGTCCATAGCACTTACCCCCGATCTGATGAGACAGAAATGTTCCCCAAACCCATAGCCCCTCTACAATTTTAAGAAAATACCAAGACTTCCTTGATGGTGCCATGGGAAAGAGTTCACCTGGCCATGCAGGGGACACAGGTTGGACCCCTGGCCTGGGAAGATGCCACATACTGCGGGACAGCTAAGCCCACGTGACACAACAACCGTGCCCTGTGCTGCAACTCCTGAGGCCTGACAACCTCGAGCCTGTGCTCTGCCACAGGAGAAGCCACTGCAGCGAGAGGCCCATGCACTGCCACAGAGACCCAGTGCCGCCCCACAAGTAACAAGCAGACGCACTTTTTAAAGGGCTTCCCTGGTGGCTCAGATGGTGAAAAAACCGCCTGCAATGCAGGAGACCTGGGTTTGATCCCTGGGTTAAGATCCCCTGGAGGAGGACATGGCAACCCACTCTAATAGTCTTGTCTAGAGAATTCCCATGGATAGGGGAGGCTGGTGGGTTACAGTCCATGGAGTTGCAAAGAGTCAGACATGACTGAGTGACTAAGCGCAATTTAAAAAGAAAACATAAGACATGGGAATTCTCTGGGCGTCCAGTGGTTAAGAATCCATACTTCCCCTACTGAGGACATGGGTTTGATCCCTGATTGGAGAGCTAAGATCCCACAAGCTGAGAGGCACGGAAAAAAGAAACCCATCAAAACCCCAAAACCAATAATGATAACAACCTCCCCCAAAACATCAGGCAAGCCCAGATTAATGGACATCGTAGAAGACACCTGGCTAGCATTTCTCTGGATTGTCAAAGTTATGAATAGTAAGAAGAGACAGAAACCCTTACAAAGCAGAGAGACTCGGAAGACAGGACGAGTGAAGAGAAGGTAGTATCTGAACTGGATCCTGAAACAAGGAGAACACTAATAATGAAAGAACCAAACCAAACCTGGTGAAATCTGAATAGAATCCAGAACTGGGTTAATAGTGCTGTACCAATGCTAGTTCCTAAGTTGTGACAAATGTGTCGAGGTCCTATTGAGAGTCCCTTGGACTGCAAGGAGATCAAATCAGTCCATCCTAAAGGAAATCAACCCTGAATATTCATTGGAAGGACCGATGCTGAAGCTGAAGCTCCAATACTTTGGCCACATGATGCCAAGAGCTGACTCACTGGGAAAGACCCTGATGCTGGGAAATATTGAGGGCAGGAGGAGAAGGGCACCAACAGAGGATGAGAAGGTTGGATGGCATCACCGACTCAATGGACATGAGTTTGAGCGGACTCCGGGAGATGGTGGACAGGGAAGCCTGGCGTGGTGCAGTCCGTGGGGTGGTAAAGAGTCAGACACGACTTAGTGACTGAACAACAAGACATTAACATGAGGGAAAACTAGGTGAACTGAACATGGGAGCTCTCTCTGCACTTTTCTGTAAATCTAAAATGAAAAGTTTCCAGGAGGATAGGGGTCTGCCCCGCACTGGAGGAGTAGGAGAGTTCTCAAATAGATAGTTGTACACTCTAAGTTGCTCCCCCAGCTGGCTCAGTGGTAAAGAATCTGTCTGTGATGTAGGAGACCCAGGTTTGATCCCTGGGTTGGGAAGATCCTCTGGAGGAGGAAATGGCAACGTGCCCCAGTATTCTTGCCTGGAAGATTCCATGGACAGAGGAGCTGGGGTTCAGTCATGGGGTCACAAAGAGACATGGCTGAAGCGACTGAACAGTCTCCAGGTTAGAGTCCATTGCCAAAATGCAGCAAGACTTCACTTCCAAGTTGCAGATCTGGTCTCTGTGAAGTCTGATCTTCTGTCTTATTCGAATGGTAAAATCCCTAATCCCTAAGTAAGCATTAGTTTCACCATAGTATTAGCAGGGATTCTTTTCTTCCTGCAACAGCAACAACAACAACAACAACAAAAACATTAAGCTAGCCCTTCTGCCTGTCTTGCATTTTATTCTACACGTGGTTATTCGCTGGTTTATGCTAGCCAAGGACAGCAATCCACAAAAGTTCCATCCTTACATCAAGGAATGGAATCTGATCCTGAGTGTCTAGTCTTTTGCCTGTGAGTCTACTGATAAAAGGTTGTTGGAAACCAGTCATAGAATCTGAAAATAAACTCTAATCTCTCCCTTGCTATTTTGGGATTTTCACAGGAGCCAAGAACTCATTGCAAAACATTTTTGCGAGTATGACTGCTTATATTCCATCCAGGAACAATGCATTTTTGCTTGGTTTAGAATTACTGGTAGCTCATTTTAAAGCAAAGGAAAATCCACTGAGTGCATGTTTGTTGTCTTTAGAACTGTTTGCCAAAATATGGTATGAAAATGTTTCCATCTTCCTGCTATTTTAAATATTATTGTACAGAGCCATTATCAATGCCATTTTTTTTTTTTGGTAGGAAAAAAGCCTTAAAAAGTGCTCCAATTATTGACACTAAGTGCCTCAAACAAAGTGTCTTTGGCATGTTAGACTTTTGCTCTTCTGTAATTTAATTTTCTTTTAAAATATAAAGATTTGCCTTGTTGTTGCTGAGTCGCTCATTCATGTCCAACTCTTTGCCACCCCATGGACTGTACCATGCCAGGCTTCCCTGTCCTTCACCATCTCCCTGAGTCTGCTCAAACTCATGTCCATTGAGTCAGTGATGCCATCCAACCATCTCATCCTCTATCATCCCCTTCTCCTGCCTTCAATCTTTCCCAGCATCAGGGTGTTTTTTCTTCGCATCAGGCATTGGCGCTTCAGCTTCAGCTTTAGTCCTTCCAATGAACATTCAGGATTTCCTTTAGAATTGACTGGTTTGATCTCCTTTCTGTCCAAGGGACTCTCAAGAGTCTTCTCCAGCACCTCAGTTTGAAGGCATCAGTTCTTCAGCACTCAGCCTTTTTATTGTCCAGCTCTTATATCTGTACATGACTACTGGAAAAACCATAGCTTTGACTATATGGACCTTTGTAGGCAAAGTAATCTCTGCTTTTTAATACACCGTTTGTCATTGCTTTTCCTCCAAGGAGCAAGTGTCTTTTAATTTCATGGCTGCAGTCACTGTCCACAGTGATTTTGGAGCCCAAAAGAATAAAGTCTGTCCCTGTTTCCATTGTTTCCCCATCTATTTGCCATGAAGTGATGGGACCAGATGCCATGATCTTAGTTTTTTGAATGTTGGGTGTTAAGCCAGCTTTCACTGTCCTCTTTCACTTTCATCAACAGGCTCTTTAATTCCTCTTCACTTTCTTCCATAAGGATGGTGTCATCTGCATATCTGAGGTTATTGATATTTCTCCTGGCAATCTTGATTCCAGCTTGTGTTTCATCCAGCCCAGCATTTCACATGATGTACTCTATATATAAGTTAAATAAGCAATATGACAATATACAGCATTAATGTACTCCTTTCCCAATTTTGAACCAGTCTATTGTTCCATGTCCAGTTCTAACTATTGCTTCTTTACTTGTATACAAGTTTCGCAGGAGGCAGGTAAGGTGGTCTGTTATTCCCATCTCTAATATATAAGTTAAATAAGCAATATGACAATATACAGCATTAATGTACTCCTTTCCCAATTTTGAACCAGTCTATTGTTCCATGTCCAGTTCTAACTATTGCTTCTTTACTTGTATACAAGTTTCGCAGGAGGCAGGTAAGGTGGTCTGTTATTCCCATCTCTTGAAGAATTTTCCAGTTTGTTGTGATCTACACAGTCAAAGGCTTTAGCATACTCAATGAAGCAGAAGTAGATTTTTTTAAAAATTCTCGAAGGCAATGGCAACCCACTCCAGTACTCTTGCCTGGAAAATCCCGTAGACGGAGGAACCTGGTAGGCTGCAGTCCATGGGGTCGCTAAGAGTCGGGCATGACTGAGCGACTTCACTTTCACTTTTCACTTTCATGCATTGGAGAAGGAAATGGCAACCCACTCCAGTATTCTTGCCTGGAGAATCCCAGGGACAGAGGAACCTGGTGGGCTGCCATCTATGGGGTTGCACAGAGTCGGACACGACTGAAGCGACTTAGCAGCAGCTTTTTTCTGTGATCCAACTGATGTTGGCAATTTGATCTCTGGTTCCTCTGCCTTTTTTAAATCCAGCTTGAATATCTGGAAGTTCATGGTTCACGTACTGTTGAAGCCTGGCTTGGAGAATTTTGAGCATTACTGTGCTAATGTATGAGATGACTGCAATTGTGCAGTAGTTTGAATATATCTACATATTTATTTAAAAATACTCAACTCTGCATCAACATGGATGCATTTCTCTACTGGATCAGTACTGGCTCAGTTCTGGATCTCTGCCCTTACCCTGCCTTCTACCAACTTTCCGCCTGCTCCTTGAATTTGATGCCAGAGATAGAGCCCCTCAGGGCTTGATCCTGGCCTTAGTGCTAATGTATGAGATGACTGCAATTGTGCAGTAGTTTGAATATATCTACATATTTATTTAAAAATACTCAACTCTGCATCAACATGGATGCATTTCTCTACTGGATCAGTACTGGCTCAGTTCTGGATCTCTGCCCTTACCCTGCCTTCTACCAACTTTCCGCCTGCTCCTTGAATTTGATGCCAGAGATAGAGCCCCTCAGGGCTTGATCCTGGCCTTCCAGGGAGGTTCTAATATCCAGCAGACCTCACCCCCAACCCCGCCCAGATGAAGAGATGAGGAAGTCAGCAGATACAGGAAGTCACTTGCTGGTCAGGAAGATTCCCTGGAGGAGGGCATGGCAACCCACTCCAGTATTCTTGCCTGGAGAATCCCACAGAGGAGCCTGGCAGGCTACAGTCCATGGGGTCACAAAGAGTCAGACACTACTAAAACAAATGTAGCACACATCTGCTGCTTAAAAGGACTTTAAGATGCNTTGCTGGTCAGGAAGATTCCCTGGAGGAGGGCATGGCAACCCACTCCAGTATTCTTGCCTGGAGAATCCCACAGAGGAGCCTGGCAGGCTACAGTCCATGGGGTCACAAAGAGTCAGACACTACTAAAACAAATGTAGCACACATCTGCTGCTTAAAAGGACTTTAAGATGCTGAAGACTTTGCAAAGCCCGGGTGGCTTCCTCTGGAGAGCGTTCACAGGGTCAGAAAGCAGGTTGGAGATCTTTGGAGTGAAAGCTCCAAATGGGTCCACTCCTGACCACAGCAGATAACAGGCCCGCCCCCAGCAAAAACTATTCCAGAAAACGGGAGGAATGAGGAAGAAGGGAAATGCCCACGTGTGGGGCCAGGCAAGGCAGAAATGCAAAACCTGTGGCTCAGGTCTTGAGGAGGCACCTGCCCCCAGGGTGGAGGGACCGCTCTCACTGCATGGCCCACCCTGGGGCCAATTCTCTATTGCACACGCCTACTGATTCTCACCAGGCAATCCTAGCCCCCAGGGGACATTTGTCCACATCTCAAGACCTTTTTGGCTGACATGACTCCTGGGACAGGTGTTAACAGCATCTAGTGGGTGGAGGCAAGGGATGCTGCGCAACATCCTGCAGTGCACAAAACAGCCCTCCGCTCCCTCAACAAAGAATGACCAGGCCTCAAAGAGCAATAGGACCAAGGTGGAGGAACCCTGCAGCAGCCTGGATTTGCAACTAGCATGCAGTTGCCAATGCCTCTTCTCTGCCCCTTGTCAAAAAAGCAAAGTTTTAAATCTCATAAAAGACCAGAGTCATCTCCCTCCAAGGCCTTTGGAACCCAATACTTTTTCCTCATTTCTGTGTTGGGTTTCCCAGGTGGCTCAGTGGTGAAAAAAAAATCTGCCTGCCAATGTGGGAGACAGAGGTTCAATCCCTGGGGTGGGAAGATCCCCTGGAGAAGGAAATGGCAACCTATTCTGGCCTGGGAAAGCCCATGGATGAGGAGCCTGGCAGGCTGTAGTCATGGGGTCCCTAAAGAGTCCATACATGGCTTAGTGACTAAACAAAACAAACGAAATGTTTTCCTGAGCAGAGACTGTTTCCGAGACAGTGCTGGGAGGCAGGAAATTGCCTGTTAATGGGCTGATCCTGCCTCCTCCCCTCTCTCTCTCCGTCCAATTCATATATTACAGACCTAACCCCTTTCACTACATCATGCCTGCGTGCACGCTAAGTTGTTAAATCATGTCTGACTCTTTGCGGCCCTACAGACTATAGCCCTCGAGGCTCCACTGTCCATGGAATTCTCCAGGCAAATATACTGGAGTGGGTTACCATTTCCTCCTCCAGGGAATCTTCCTGACCCAGGGATTGAACCCAGTTCTCCTGCCTTGGCAGGCAATTCTTTACCACTGAGCCACCAGGGAAGCCCCATCAGGGCATCCTAAGGTGGCCTTATTTGGAAATAGGGTTATTGCTAATGTATTTAGTTCAGTGAGGTCATACTGAGTTAGGGCTAGCCCCTAATCCTCAGGCAAAGGGGAATTTGAGTCATAAACATGAGTATGGGGACAATGCCACATGAAGACCACAGTTCTGCTGGCACAAGCCACTGGACTTCCAGAAGCCACTGGAAAGACACTTGGGATGGACCCTTTCCCAGCACCTGTAGAGGGAGCTGACACCTTGATCTTGAACTTCTCCAGAACTCTGAGACAACGCATTTCTGTGATTTAAGCCAGCCGGATTGTAGCTAACTAATACACTGCCTGAGTCTGGATTTTGCCAACAACGAAAGCTAAAATTTACAGGGAATTTGGGAGTCCCAAACTTCCCTGGTGGTCCAGTGACTAAAACTCTGCACTCCCATGGCAGGGGGCCCGGGTTCCATCCCCAGTCAGGGAACTAGATCCCACATGTTGCAACTGAGAGTTCACATGCCACAACTCAAGATCCTGCATGCTGAAACGAAGATTGAAGATCCTGCGTGCTGTAACTAAGATCTGGTGCAGCCCAATAGATGAATTAATAAGCGTTTTTTAAAAAAGGAACTTGTGTGGGGGAGTCCAAGCTAACCAAATACCCCCTGCTCTTAGGGATGGACTCCTGGTGACCTCCAGGAAGCCATGGTTGGCCTGACCTGGAAAGGGAGGACGCGACGATAGAAGGAGGCCATGGGAGCGATTTAGGGGAAGTGAGGCAGAGAAAGTGGCTGCCATCCAGGGCGACGGGGTGGCCCACCGGACTCACCAGAGCTCAGAAAAGGTTTGCCACACAGAGGGCAGCTGGAGTGCCCAGAGAAGGTTGCTCGAGCCAGCTGGTGCCCGTTGATGCATTCCTTCCTCTCTCGCGCATCCTGGCCTTTGTCCTTCTGGTGCACCGGGGTCTTCCCCTGTTGGGGACAGGGGTGGACCTTAGAATGCCCTGTGTGTCCCTTCCCGCTTAGAATCACAGGGCTCTGGGACCGGGGACATCCTGGCAAGCTGGAGAAGGCAGAGAGGGTCCCCCAACCCCTGGCCCAGGCCTCTGACCTTCTCCTTCTGCCTGGTGACTCGACTGCGCAGGGAGCTCAGGCTCCGCTTCACCCTGGCGCCCCTCTCACTTCTCTCCGTCTTTCCCGTGCTGTCCTCGCTCCTGAGGGGTGGAGAGCTTGGTGAGGAGGGTTACAGCAGACCCAAGAGGCCCTGATGGCCAGTTCTACAGGTCACTCCTGGACCCATCTACAATCTGTCTACCTGAGGCCCCACTATCCTGTTCCACCCTCACTGTGGTCCTGAACGCTCTCTCTCCTCTCGCTCTTATTCGCTCAGGACACATTTACCGGGCTTCCCTGGTGGCACAGTGGATAAGAATCTGCTTGCCAATGCAAGAGACACAGGTTCGATTCCTGGTCCGGCAAGATCCCACATGCTGTGGGGCAACGAAGCTGGTGTGCCACAACTACTGAACCTGTGCCATAGAGCCTGGGAGCCACAGCGACTGAAGCTCAAGCACCTAGAGCCCACGCGCCACAAGAGAAGCTACCACAGTGAAAAGCCCGAGCACCTCAACCGGAGAGAAGCCTGCACAGCAACAAGCAACGTGTGCAATTGCGTATATATACATACATACATATCGGTGTAGTACGTGTATACTATAGTTTGCATACAGATATAGTATGTATATATATAGAGATGTATATATAGAGAGATCTGTCTATCTATCTATATATAGAGAGAGAGCTTCCTTTGTGGCTCAGATGGTAAAAGAATCTGCTGCAATTTGGGAGATCCAGGTTTGATCCCTGGGTCGGGAAGATCTCCTGGAGAAGGGCATGGCAACCCACTCCAGTATTCTTGCCTGGAGAATTCCATGGACAGAGGAGCCTGGTGAGCTACAGTCCATGGGGTCGCAAAGAGTCGGCCACGATTGAGCAACTAACACTTTCATTTTCATATATATATATATAGGGCTTCGAGGTGGCTCGGTGGTAAAGAATCCGCCTGCCAAGCAGGAGACCCGGATTTGATCCCTGGATCAGAGAGATCCCCTGCAGAAGGGAATGGCAAACCACTCCAGTGTTCTTGCCTGGAAAAATCCCATGGACAGAAGAGACTGGCAGGCTACAGTCTACAGGGTACTAAAGAGTCAGACCCGACTGAGCAACTGAGCTCACACACACACACATATAAAACATTTATGGAGGTTTGCAAAGTTCCAGCAGATGTGGGGACTGGGTCTGGCTAGGGGAAAGTGACATGGTCTCAGGCTCGAGGTGCCTTGATGGACCTTGTCCATCTCTGCCTCCTTCCTCTGATTCACACCCCCTTCCTATCTTGTTAGCCTGAAACCCTGTCCATTCTTCCCATGGAATGTCTCTCAAATCCCCCTGCCCTCTTCCCACCCAACACTCGAGCCCTAGATCTTACCTCTTCTGGATGACCAGCACACTCTCATTTAATAAATAGCATAGTAAGTCATTGCATGTATTTATTATAATACATATAATACAAAGAACGCCAACCCCTGCAGAATCGAGTCCCTGGAGGGAGATTCCATGCCTCTGGTCTGCACCCTTGATGGTGCTCACCATCACCAGTCACCACAGAGCTGTGGACTTCTGCTTCCCAGCAGCAATCTGGCCTTTGCTGCCTCCCCTCCCCTCCTTCCAGCCCCACCTCAACACCATTCCTGTGGAAGGCACCCAATTCTTTTTCCCATCACATCTCAGAATACTGGCAAACTCCTACTTTTCCACTGGAACCCAGCTCAAGCTGTCACCTCCTCCGAGAAGTCTTCCCCTGCCCTCCCAGGGAGTACGAGGAGCCCCGTGCCACCCCCACTGTTGCTCTGGTGATTCCAGTAAGAGGATGGGGCCCCCAACCTCTCATCCCATCTCAGGCCCCTGCCCTCTCAATTCAGTGCTGGCCCTGCCCACAGCTTGGTACTCACTCAGACAAGAACTCAAACCAGGTGAGGTTCGAAGCTGCTCCTCCAGGGCAGACTGACAATCGAGCCCTCTGCCGGGCCCTGCAAAGTCAGAGGGGACAGATACCAGGGTTGGCAGCCCTTCTCCCGACCCTAGTGGCGCCCTCATCTGTCCCACTCTTCCGGGGCTCCCGTGGACAGGCGTGCAGCCCAGGACCAGGGATCCCATCACCCCTCCACATGTGGGCTTGGATACATGGTCATTCTGATGGGTTTTCCAGCAGAGGGTAGTAACAGGTCTTGGTCAAACAAAATCAACATGTCGGGAAGATTTTTCAACAGACGGCGGCATTTTGGGAGAGGGCCACCTTTTCCCATTTGTGCAAAGGCACAGCATGGCTGGCGGCAGCTTGCTCCTGTGTCCTGTCCTTCCCCACACCTGTGCCTCCTCCCACCTCTCCAGTCCTCGTTTTCCTCCCATTCCTCCCTGTCTTCACACCTGTCCCCTCTACCCGACCATTCTTCCACCTGTCCCCACACCTGTCTTCCCATATCTGTTCCCTGCTTGCGTCCCCCATCCCTGTCCACCCCTGTCCCCCTACACCTGCCTTCTACATCTGTCTCACACACCTGTTCCCCCAAACCTAGCACCCCCATCCACTCACCCATGGTACTGTCGGAGTTCTTCAAGCACCTGCTGGACAATCAACCTGAGCGGGGGGTCGGATAAAAACAGTCCAAAAACAGTCCACAGTTGCCCCCA
This sequence comes from Oreotragus oreotragus, assembly GCA_006410675.1. Classification (NCBI taxonomy): domain Eukaryota; kingdom Metazoa; phylum Chordata; class Mammalia; order Artiodactyla; family Bovidae; genus Oreotragus; species Oreotragus oreotragus. The sequence goes on along the minus strand of SJYX01012528.1, from coordinate 49,161 downwards.
ATGACAGACGTTCCCCCAAATGAGCTGTGAATGCCTGACCCGGCCCTGGTCCTGGGAGGCCCAAACCCTCCCCTGATGCTGTCGAGAACCTTCTGAGGTGCCTGGGAGAAAGTCGGTGTGGGAGAGGAGACCGAGGTTATTAGAGGGGGACTGTGGCTGGCCCTGCTCACTTTCATGGGCAACGATGCTACATCCCTGCATTCCTCTTCCCCAAACCTTGACCCCATTGGCTGTCCCGGGGGTCCCTCCCCCACCTAAGGGTCAGATACTCACACATGATTCGGCTCCACATGATCCTTTTCCATGCACTCCAGCACCGGGGGGTCCAGGCCTGGAAGCAGCCCCCACCCCAGGAGACATAGGTGTGAAAGGTGCCCTGGGGCAGGACCAGCCTGGCATACAACCCCTGAACGCACCCTCGCAGACCTGGAGCTGGCCCAGATGGGGCTTGCCATTCTCGAGGCGAGGGAGAGTGATAAAAAGGACAGAAAGCCAGAACGGAAGCGTCCCGGGTGTGTCACGAGCTTACAAAGGGCGAAATGCTTTACACATATTAGGTCAGTGAACTCTCAAAGTGACGCTGAGGAGACACTCTGATTGTCTTTCTTAGCGACAAAGCGGAGGAGGTTCAGAGACTTGCTGCTGCTGCTAAGTCGCTTCAGTCGTGTCCGACTCTGTGCGACTCCGCAGACGGCAGAGACTTGCTAGAAAGTGGTGAATTCCTGGACTTCCCTGGTGGTGCAGCGGTTAAGAATCTGCCTGCCAATGCAGGGGAGATGGGCTTGACCCCTGGTCCGGGAAGATTCCACATGCCTCGGAATGCCTCGTGTGCCACATCTACTGAGCCTGTGTTCTAGAACCCTCGAGCCACGTGCCAGAACTGCCTGTGCTCCACAACAGGAGAAGCCACTGCAAGGAGAAGCCCCTGCTTGCTGCAGCTAGAGAAACCCTGCACACAGCAGTGAAGACCCAGTGCAGCCAAAAAACAAACTAATAAATAAAAATTAAAAAAAAAGAAAAAGAAAGCGGTAGCTTCTGGTTTGGCCTGGAGGTCTTTCTGATACCAGAGGAACACAAGCTCTTCAGACAGAGATTCAGAGAAAAAGAAGGCGATAAAGAGACAGAGGAGGAAGAGAGTCCTGGCAGTCATTCCAATACTGTGAGAGTCCCCCGGGAGGGTGAGGGAAGGGCAGATGATGCAGGAGCCATGTCACCTCTCCCCCAGCATTCTGCCCAGTTTCTGCCAAGGGGACCCTAAGCCTCCCCCACCAGCCCCAACCAGGGCACCCTCCAGCAGAAGCCCTTTACCCTACTTGTTTGAATGAAGGAAACCCCCAGGCTGGGCTACCTTGAACAGCTGGAGGCGGCACTTCCAAAGCTGGAAAGATTTCCAGAGAGCTGATCTCATCGAAGGACACAGGAACAGACCGTGACCTCACTCTTTTCTCGGGGCTGTCACATTCCTGCAGGGAATAAGCATCTCGCTAAGCCCGGAGGCAGCCTGGGCTGCAGGCAGTTTCCCTGGGTTGAGGGTTCCCAGGCTCCAGCTGCAGACAGGGGCTACCCTCAGCCTTGGGGCACAGGAGCAGGGATGGGTCTCCATAGCAGCCGAGGGCTGGAGCCAAGGACCACACCAACCAAGGACCACACCAACCAAGGACCACCGCCCAGCTGTGGGCTGGAGTTCTGGAATTCTGAACCACAAGTTCCAGCCATGGTCAGAAACTACCCCCCCCACCCCCACCCCAGTCATGGTCAGGGGCAGAGATGCCCCAGGCGGAAGCCTCAGCTCCGAGTGTGCATTCTCCAGCTTTGGGCTAAAATCCCAGACCTGAGATGAGCTCTTCTCCTTTGCAAAGTTCAGTCACAGACAGGGCTTCTACCCAGCTGCAAAGATTCAGAAACAAGCCTGAGCTCTCTAGCCCAGGGGATGACGCTTAGAGCCAAGAATCTCAGGCCAGCAAAGGGCCTTCGGGCTTGGTCTGGAGTCTTAGGACCCAGTGACTCCTCTGTCATGGAGAAGGAGTCGGTCCTCCTGTCATGATGGGTCAGTACCCCCAGCTATGTATAAGGCACCCCTGGGTCCCACAGAGCCAGCGGCTGGGCGCATAGTTGTGTTATTAACCGGGGTGGTTGAGGGTTGCACCAACCTTGCTTGGTTGCTCTGCGGGGGTTCCACCCCCAGGCAGACACCCTTGGGTCCAGGCCTGCAGGCCCTCTCCTGGCAGGTTCAGAGCGAGGCTGGCCAGTGTCCGAGGCAGACAAGGCCCCTCATTCACAGCTGAGGATTCGATGCTGAGTCTGGTGGAGAACAAGAGGGAGTCAGGTCTCTTCCACTGGGCTGTCGCCCCAGCTCCAGTATTCGAGGCACAGGGGCCTGGAGGAAACCTTGGGTGGTCCTGTGATGGAGGCAGGGCACAGAGAGTGTTCCAGATCTCCCAGTACCGGGGGGTGGATGGGGAACCTGGCTAGAGGACCTGATGCTGAGGTTGCATTTGCATCACAGGCCCACTGCTTTTTTACACAGACTAGATTAAAATTTGGGGAGAACTATGAGGGGCGGGGGGCTTCCCAGGTGGTGCAATGGTAAAGGATCTGCCTACTAATGCAAGAGACATAAAAGACTGGGGTTCAGTCCCTGGGTTGGGAAGATCCCCTGGAGGAGGACATGGCAGCCCACTCCAACAGTCTTGCCCAGAGAATCCCACAGACACAGGAGACTGGTGGTCTACAGTCCACGGGGTTGCAGAAGAGCTGGACACAACCGAAGTGACTGAGCACACAAGTGTGAGAGGGGTGGGGGAGAAAGAGGGGCGGGGGGAGCGTTGAGGGGGCCACAACTAAAGCACTCCACTGTTTCGGGCTGCCACTGTACTGTGCGGGTGGTGCCACGCACGTCTGTGTGAGCAGCGCATCTGTGGCTCTGTGCTCGCGTAGGCAAGGGACACATTTAGGCGTCTCTGGGTTTGAGCAGGAGGAGAGTGCACGCCTGTGTGTTGAGTGTGGGCATGTACTCCCCATGTGCAGGGGCAAGCGTGCCTGCCGGCTTCACGCAGCCTCCAGGTTGGGCTGGCGCAAGCTCCTTCGGCGTGTGCTTGCTCACTCATACACACGGATGCGAGTGCCCACACACATGTGTGCACCTCCGGAGGGGGTCTCTGGGGCTGCCTCTGATAGCACAGACACCTCTGGTGGCCCTTGAGTTAGGTGGCCCAGGGGTGGTGGTGGGGGAGAGGAGCAGCGTGTGGCCGCCCTGGAAGGTGTGTCCCAGAAGGCGGCGGCGCGGTGGGCGGCTGACCTCTGCCGGCTCTCGGAGCAGCTCCTCGACCTCTCCCAGCTGCGTCTCCTAGCGAGGCCCTGGGACCTCGCAGTGCTGGAGAGCGGTGTTTCTCCTCTGGCTTCTTCGCTAGGGGGGCCACTGCCTCTGGCTCCCGCAGGCTGGCTGTGTGGAAGGACTTCGAGGCCCAGGTCCTGGAGATACTCACTGCCCTGAAGGGCCCCCAAGTCCAGGCTGAGGTCCTCTGAACTCTCGCTACTGCCAAGCAGCCCTGGGATTCCATCCTCCTGGAGACATATGGGGAAAAGGCCTTGACCCACAGGCAGTGAAGACCCCCACATCCAGACCCTCCCTGCCATCCCCCACTTGTCCAACCTGGGCTCTGGGCCTAGCTCTTGCCAGGTGGGGTAGAATGGGGGTGGTCCCCTCAGTGCAGGCCTACAAGGCCTTAGTCCTCTGAAAAGGGGCTGGAAATTAGGGATACTGGCCCCAACTCGACCTCCATTGCTGAGTTTCTGTCTGATCATCTTATGAAACAGGCCACGTAAATTCTGTCCTCTGTCCTCTGTCTGCCGGCTCACCAAGCTTGCTTTAAGCCTCTTATAAGATCATGTGTGTGAATGCAATTTGTACAAGTGCTGTACTCCAATAATTCGGCCACCTGATGCAAAGAACTGACTCACTGGAAAAGACCCTGATGCTGGGAAAGATTGAAGGCAGGAGGAGAAGGGGACAGCAGAGGATGAGATGGTTGGATGGCTTCACCAACTTGATGGAAGTGAGTTTGAGCAAACTCTGGGAGCTGGTGATGGACTGGGAAGCCTGGAGTGCTGCAGTCCATGGGGTCACAAAGAGTCAGACATGACTGAGCAACTGAACTGAACTGCACGCAATATCCTTGATGCTACTGGCTGAATTTCACGCAGTATTGTGACTCCTAGGCTTTCCCCAGGGCTGCCCTTAGGGGTTTCCTAGACCCTAAGTCTCCCTCCCAAGCCAGGTTGAGAGTGGAGCAAGTGAGGAAGCCACCTCGAGCATAAAATTGTAGGGTGTGCCCCCAAACTCAGAGATCGAGAAAAGCATATTTTAATACATTTTTTTAAGTTTGTAATTTTCATTTGTTTCTTTTTTCTTTATTTTTTTATTTGGCCACCCCTCATGGCACGGGAAACTTCCCCCACCAGGGATTGAACTCGTGCCACTGTAGTGGAAATGCAGTCTTAACCACTGGACCAACACTAAGTGTAAGTCACTCAGTCGTGTCCAGCTCTCTGCAACCCCATGGACTGTGGCCTACCAGGCTCCTCTGTCCATGGGATTCTCCAAGCAAGAATGTTGGAGTGGTAGCCATTCCCTTCTCCAGGGGATCTTCCCAATCCAGGGATCAAACCAGGGTCTCCCGCATTGTGGGCAGACTCTTTACTGTCTGAGCCTCAGGGAGGCCCTAAAGACCACCAGGGAAGCCCCTAATACAACAGTAACAAACAATCCAACAAACTTCAACATAGTGCAAAGAGTTCCACGATGAACAAATTATCAAGATGTTACGACATGACAGGGACTTCCCTGGAGGTCCAGTGGTTAGGACTTGGCGCTTTCACCGCTGGTCTAGGAACTAAGATCCCACATGCTGTGTGCTGGGGCCACAATTTTTTTAAAAGGCGGGGCTTCCATGGTGGCTCAGAGGTAAAGAATCCGCCTGCCAATGCAGGAGACACAGGTTCAAGCCCTGATCCAGGAGGATCCCACATGTCTCGGAGCAACTAAACCAGTGCTCCGCAAGTACCGAGCCTGTGCTCTAGGGCCCTTGCGCCACAGCTGCTGAGCCAGCGTGCTGCAGTTACTGAAGCCTGCGCGCCCTAGAGCCTGTGCTCTGCAATGACAGGCCGCCGCCACGAGAAGCCTGTCTGCAACTAGAGAGCAGCCCCTGTCGCCACAGCTAGAGAAAACCCGCGTGCAGCAACCAAGACCCAGCATGGCTAAAAATAAATACATAAGTAAATCATTCAAAAAATTAAGACACGTGACAGTATTGGACCCTGCACTTCGCTCACCTCACCCTATTTCCAGCCCCCCACTCCACTGTGCCAGAGAGTAGCTTGGAACCTGTGAGCTCCTAAATCCCTTCACCTTCCTCTCCCTCCTTGGCACGGTATTTACAAAGGACTCCAGGGTCCGCCGCCTCTGCTTCCGGCCCCTCTGCAGCCTCACGTTCCCGTCCACCCAGGAGGCAGCTCTTAGACTCCAAGAACACATAGAGGTGGATGATGACGCCACATCCACCAAAGCGCCAACCAGTTGCCTCCCCAACAGTTATTCAAGGGCCTTGTTCTTAATCCCATTGAAGCTCTACCAGGGGGTGGTGTTGTCCCACTTTCCAGATCAGGAGGCTGAGGCTCAGGGAAGAGAAAGGACCGTGCAGCCTTGGGTCACACAGCTGGTAAATGGCAGAGCCAGACTCACACTCTGTGGGATCTGCCTGGATGCAAGCTCTGTGCTCTTTCTTGCCCTACTTCCTCCTTTATTTCTTTTCCTAGTCTTTTCTTTGCCCTTTTCTCTCACTGTCATTCATCCTTTTTTTTTCTCTTCCCAGCCAGGGCACCTGTTTTTTCCTTTCCCTGGAGAATCTCTTCTCTTAGGCCATCCAGAGGCAGTCTGGTGAACTCCTATTCATCCTTCAAAACTCCCCTTGGGCATGCCCTCCAGGCTGCCTTCCTGACTCTTCCAATCTAAATAAGGTGTCCCTCCTCTGGGCTCTCAGGGTCTGCAGGATAAGGACGATTCCTTTCCAGGCCGCTGTTGACACTGTCCTCAGACAGGGTTCGGTGGGTAGGTGGGTGGTCCTCCCCGCATGCTACAGGCAAAACCGACCCTGAGATGTGGCCTGAGGCAGCTACGTGAGCTCAGGCAGTCCCTGATGGACTGTCCCGATTGGTCCTAAAGGGCCCACCGAGCAGACCTGCCACCCTTGACAGGCTCTAGAAGAGGCTCCCAGGAGAGAATTGCCAGATAGAGCACTGGACGCCCAGTGAAATTCAAATTTCAGATAAACGACTATTTTTTTTTTCTAGTGTAAATAGATTACAAACATTGCAATATTTGGCATTCAATTCTAACTGGGCATGCTGTAATTTTATTTGCTCAATTTTGCAAGCCTACCTATCCATGGGCCATTTGGCTGGTCATGGCCAGTCTTTACTAGGAAAGGGGGAACAGGGAGGTCCCTACTAATGCTTGGTGAGGGGAATTTTCAGAGAAGCAGCCAGCTGAAAGTGGAAAATATCTGGACTTCCCTGGTGGTCCATTGGATAAGGATCTACCTGCCAATGCAGGGGACACGGGTTCAATCCCTGGCGTGGGAAGACCCCACGTGGTGTGGGCCACCTAAGCCCGAGTGTCGCCACTACCGAGCCCAGGCGCTCTAGAGCCCACCCTCTGCCACCAGAGAACCCCCGGAACGAGAAGCCCGTGCACGCAGCTAGTGAATAGCCCCTGCTCGCTGCAGCTAGAGAAAGCCCGTGTGCAGCCGTGAAGACTCAGCACAGCCCAGACAAGCAACAAATGTATGAACAACGTGTTTAAAAGAGAAGGAGGAAGAGGCTTGCCAGCCGAGAGCCAGGCATTTGGTTGGCTGGGGGTCTTGGCTGGTGGGAGGCAGGTGGCAGGGTCCACACCTGTCTTGAATGAGGTTGGAAGAGCTCTACAGGGTCTGGCTTTCTCTCTGACCTTCCCCACTTGGAACTCTACGGTTTTGATGCCTTATAGTAAAAGATATATGGGGCTTCCCTGGCAGCTCGGTGGTAAAGACTCCACCTGCCAATGCAGGAGACTGGGGTTTGATCTCTGGGTCAGGAAGATCCCCTGGAGGAAGAAAAGGCAACCCAGTCCAGCATTCTTGCCTGGGAAATCCCATGGCCAGGGAAGCCTGGCGGGTCCATGGGGTCGCAAAGAGTCAGACACAACTTAGTGACTGAACAACGGCAACAAAAACACAACAGAATCCACCGTTGTGACCATTTTGTGCTCAACTCTGTGGCACTAAGTGCGTTTTACTCAGTATGTAGTCATCATCACTGTCCATCTCCAGAACTTTTTTTTCATCTCTCCCTAAGGGGGGTTTGTCGGAGAAGGCAATGGCAACCCACTCTAGTACTCTTGCCTGGAGAATCCCAAGGATGGAGGAGCCTGGTAGCCTACAGTCCATGGGGTCGCTAAGAGTCAGACATGACCGAGCGACTTCACTTTCACTTTTCACTTTCATGCATTGGAGAAGGAAATGGCAACGCACTCCAGTGCTCTTGTCTGGAGAATCCCAGGGACGGGGGAGCCTGGTGGGCTGCCGTCTGTGGGGTCGCACAGAGTCAGACACGACTGAAGCGACTTAGCAGCAGCAGCAGCAAGGAGGGTTTGTACCTAGTAAACAGTAACTGCTTGTTATCTCCTCCAGCTTCTAGTCACCTCGACTCTACCGTGTCTCACTGAATTTGCCTCTTCTTTGTTGTTGTTTAGTTGCTAGGTTGTGTCTGACTCTCTGTGACCCTACGGACTGCAGCATGCCAGGCTTCCCTGTCCTTCACTATCTCCCTGGGTTTGCTCAGACTCATGTCCTTTGAGTCAATGATGCCATCCAGTCATCTCATCCTCTGTCGTCCCCTTCTCTTCCTGCCCTCAATCTTTCCCAGCATCAGGATTTTTCCCGATGAGGAGGCTCTTTGCATAAGGCTTTGGCCGCCTGCCTATTCTAGGCACCTTGTTTAAGTGGAATTGCACAATGTTTGTCCTCTTGTGTCTCGTTGACTTCACTTCGCTTAATGTTTTCAAGTTCATCCGTGTTCTAGCACAGGTCTCAGTTTCCTTTCTTTTTAAGGAAGGATAACATTTCACTGTATGGATGGACCACACTGTGTGGATATAAGCAAAACTGCGTTTTGTTTATCTATTTGGTCTTTGATGGACAACTGAGTGGCCTCCACCTGTTAGCTCTTGTGGATTTTGCTGCTATGAATCCGTTCAGTTCAGCCGCTCAGCCGTGTCCGAGGTGTATAAATGTCTGAGTCTCCATTTTTACCTCTTTTGGGTAGATCTGTAGAAGTGGGGTTGCTAGATCATGCAATTCTCTGATGGCTTTTGGAGCCCTGGCCATATTTTCCAGGGTCTCCCCTCTTGAATTTCTCCTTTGCACCCACTAATCTGTTTTCTTTTTTTGGCTGCTCTGTGTGGGATGTGGGATCTTAGTTCCCTGACCAGGGATCGAACCCGTGCCCCCTGCAGGGGAAGCACGGCACCTCAACCCCTGGGACTCCGGGGGAGTTCCTGCACCCACTGCTCTCGTTCCCCCACCTGCCTGGCTGTTCCCTCTCTGTCTGCCGCTTCCTCCCCGTGTCTTTCATACACCAGGGCACCTCTCCTCCAGTCTATCCAAAAAACCCACCCCTCTGGCCCGGCTGGTCCAAGTTCCCCTGATTCTCCTCTGACTTCCCCAGCCGCCTTCCTGAAGTCACTCCCATCGCATCCCATCCCATCCCGGGTGTCTGGACAACCTCTACCGAGTCCCGTCTTCCTCTGCCACAGCCCCTAAAGCGTCCTTGCATCTCTGGTTTTCATCCTCCTGTACATATAAACACGTCAGGACAGCCTCTTGGCCTGGACTGGGTCCCCCCTCTGTCTCCTGCATCTGGCCTCCCTCAAAGGAGGCAGAAGTGGGAAGCCGGCCAGGTCTTTGGGTGGAAGGGGAGGGTGGACGGCTGTGGCAGGTACAGTGAGGGAGGGGGAGGGAGGGGGCTTCGTCCTTTGCTGGGGAACTTGTATCTTTCCTCCAACATTTCCTGGGTGAGAAACGGGAGCCAGCCCACTAGAAGCCTCCTCGGGCATCTGCCCAAACATAGGTATGCTGTTCCTGACACCCCAGAGAGTGTGCCATCAACTCAGACTCCCGCTCCCTGGACCCTGGGGAGCCTTGGGGGATGGGTGCCTCCCCACCCCCGCAGACCAAGAGGCGAGATGCCCCAGGAATCTCCACTCTATAAAAAAGGCTAGCTGCGTGCAGATTTAAATAGTACACAGATGAACGTTTTTTTAAAATGTAAATGGCTATTTATCTCCTTGTAGTTTAGGAAAAAAATAGCACACCAGAGCAAGTTCGTGTCTCTGGTTCTGTTTCATCATGTAAGACAGGGAACGAGTTTCAAACAAGAGAGCAAAACCAGAACAGAGGGTTTTCTGGTGGCTGGAAGGGTAGAAAGGCCTTCATCAGGGTTTGCATCCTTGAGGTAGTTTCTGTTAGCTCAGTGTAACCTAAGGCAAGTTTCTAACCCTCTCTGGGCCTCAGTCTTGCCATCTCTAAAATGGGTGCTATTTTGCCTTCTTTCTGAATATATTTCATCTGCTTATTTAGTTATTTTTGGCTATGCTGGGTCTTCATCGCTGTGTGGGCTTTTCTTTAGTTGCAGTGCTTGGGCCTCTCACGGCAGTGGCTTGTCTTGTTGCAGAGCACAGGCTCTCGGGTGCTTGAACTTCAGTAGCTGCGGCTTGTGGGCTCTAGAGCACAGGCTCAGTAGTTGTAGCATACGGGCCTGGTTGCTCTGCAGCCTGTGGGATCCTCCCGGACCAGGGATCAAACCCTTGTTTCTTGCATTGGCGGGCGCATTCTTCACCACTGAGCCACCCAGGGAAGCCCTATGTTGCCTTTTTGTAGGATTGCTGGGCAGGTGAAATGAGATGATGTTTACATCTTGAAGCCCTTGATCAGTGGAAGCAGATATGGGGTTGGCCAAAAAGTTCATTTGGGTTTTTCTATAACATCTTATGGAAAAACCTGAGCAAACTTTTTGGCCAAGCCCATATTATGGTGGTTGTTTTTAATACTTGAGGAATCAAGGATCTTCCTCTGGGGCCCTGCCAGATGGAGCTAATTGGAGTAGACCGATGATTAAGTCCTGCAATGATAATCAAGTATGAGTGAATGTTCTAGAAAGTAGAAAGTGGGCTAGAAAGAACAGGAGGGGACAGTGACTCTGGAGAGACAAGAATTCTGGACTGGAGTTCTACTTAGGAAATCCGTTTTTTGTTATTATTTTTTAAAACTTAATTTTTTTAAGTTTGAAAAATTAGATTTATTCTAAGCCAGATTATACAGAAAATCCCTCTTTTAAAATGGACAACCCCCTGGGTTAATCACTGGTGTGCAAAATCTACTAAGGATAACTCAATTAGGACAGGTTAGACCATCTTTAGACAGCTTCCATAACCAAAATTAAACCCCCAAACTTTATTTCCAATCACATAGTGTATATGTGACATGAAGTGATTTCTTGAACTGGCTATATAGGTCAATATATATAGCCAGTTGCATATATTTTAAAATGATCTACATCTTACCTGTATATACATGTATACTTTTCATTAAAATGCATGTATATTTCAATGAAAAGTCCTACTAAATGTAAAAAAAGAAAGGAAGGAAGGAAGAAATCGGGAGAGCTTCCTGGAGGAAGTGACAGTGAGGGACACCTTGAGCAATGAGTAGGAGTTAGCTAGGTGGGGGCTCCAGGGGAGGGCATTCCAGGCATTAAGAGAACAGGATGTTCAGAAGCCTGCAGGCTTCAGAGTTCAGGATGCCTTCCCTCAAACTGGCAAGATTTCCTTTTGGCTGGAGGTGTGTGTGTGTGTGTGTGTGTGTGTGTGTGTGTGTTGCGGTGGGGGGAATGGGGCTGGATCAGCAGGCCTGGGAGCCCAAGGAAGGATTTAATCTTTAAGTTCCCAACAGTAGTGGTAGGGAGGCTGGGGGAGAGGAGGTGGTGATTCCCCTTCAGAAATATGACACAAGATGAAAGAGCCCAGATGGGCTTGAAGCAGTGAAGACGCCTGTGCAGATCACCTGGGTGAGCAACTACGGTGGCCTCCACCAGGGACATGGAAAGGCAGGGAGAGACGTGGATAGAACTGAGAGCTGTACAGGTTTGATGCTCACAGGGCTTTTGGACAGAGAGGCAGGGACATCGTCATCTGCTGCCTGCAGCTCTGGTGGTCAACGAGATGAGGACGAGGATGTGGGTGGCAGGGCTTCTTTGGAGGTGGTAGGTGCTCACCGAGCAAACCCAGGGCTCCCTGCTTCCCCAGATGCGTGGTCTCTCCATCACCATCCTAGCTGCCAAACTGCCTGCTGCCCATGGTCCCTATTCCAATATATATGGAGCCCTGGAAGGCTCTAGGGCTAAGCCTGAGTCTCAGTTCTCTTCATTTACTCTAGACTCTTCCCAACACCGAGGCAAATTCTCTACCTGCTTGGACCCCAGTGTGCTCTTCTACAGAGTAAGAGGTAGACTTCCCTGGTGGTCCAGTGGTTAAGAGTCTGCCTGCCAAAGCGGGAGACACAGGTTCCGTTCCTGTCCAGGGAAGATTCCACCTGCTGCGGGGAAACTAAGGCTTTGAGCCACAACTACTGGAGCCGGAGCACTCTAGGGCTCATGTTCTGCAACAGGGAAGCAATGAGAAGTCTGTGCATCACAACTCGAGGGCAGCCCCCAATCGCCACAACTAGAGAAAGCCCACACGCAGCAATGAAAATTTAGCACTGCCTTGATTAATCAATAAATAAAATTTTAAAAACAACACGGGCAGATACACAGAATTCCCTGTATATGGTTTGACTATAATGAAGCCTCTTTCCTTAATGTGGTGGGTGGTCCAAAATGCCGCCCAGATTCCCCCTTTGGTGAGGATGTGTTGCCCCAGATGCTGAGGGGTGGGTGGCTATCAGCAGATGGCTGTCATATCCCTTCCTGGGCAGTCCACAGGCCATGACTTACTGGTGTGGGGATGCAACGGCTTGGTCATCTCAGCCTAATTTGGGATGACTCTGCAGGGATGTTCTAGCTCAGAGCTCCTCATGGGAGCTCTTCCTTCCTTCTTCATTGATCCATCTACCCATCCATGCACCCATTTAGCCACCCTTCCCTCCTCCCTCTCTTCCCTTCTCCCCTCGATTCTTTCTTCTATCCATCCATCTCTTCTGTCAGTCCTTCCATCCATCCATCCACCCATCTATCCATCTGTCCATCCACCCATCTCTCTGTCAAAATGTCCTTCCATCCATCCGTCCGTCCATCATCCATGTCTTCTGTCAGTCCTTCCTTCCTTCCCTCCCTCCTTCCAGCCACCATCCCTCCACTCTACTCATCCCATGCTCCCTCTTCTTGTTCCATAAAGGATTCATTTCCTCACCTGTGGAATGGCATAATAACTACTCTGCTATATTTTAATAATTCCCTGAAATATTGCACACAAGGTGCCTGGTAAAACGCAGCTGCTAAACAAAGTGTACTTGCTCCGCTGGAGTCATCAACTCCTGCCCATCTTGGCAGTTGTACACCTGCCTGCTCATCCTCCATGGTGGAGAAGTCTGGGTCCTCAGGCCTCCAGGGTCCACCGCTGTTCTTGGTGGCTGAATCTGAAGCTCCGGAGTCAAAGGGCTGGACACATGGCTTGGGCTCAGAGCCTGTGGGAAAGGAGGGACAAGATGTTAGAGCTAAGCTGTGAGGCCTGAGGGTTGGGCCCCAAATTCTGCATCTGGGCCTCAGTTTTCTCATCTGTAAAATGGGGTGGCAGGGGAGAATGGTAGCGATGATCTGTAAGCCAACATACATGCCACCACTCCCCACTGCTCATCCTGAGCCTGGGGCAGATATTTCTGTTCAGGCACAGGGCTTCAGTAGTTGCAGCCTGAGGGCTCTCTAGTTGCGGTGTGAGGCTCTAGGGCACGGGGGCTTCAGTAGTTGCAGGACACAAGCTCAGCAGTTGTGGCTCGAGAGCCTTGCAGCTCAGGCTTTAGTAGTTGTGGCACACGGGCTTAGTTACCCCACAGCATGTGGGCTCTTCCCAAACCAGGGATTGAACCCATGTCCCCTGCGTTGGCAGACAGACTCTTAACCACTGGACCACCAGGGAAGTCCTGGACTGAGCCTTCTGCTGAGGGACACAGGTGTCCTGTCTCTCTCCCTCTGCCCCTTGCATGGCTTCTAGAGCATATTTGAATCCCCATGGAGGTGCCCCACCACCTGGAGGAAGAAGGTCGAATGTCTTAGCTCAGCCACTGATGTCCACCAGGATCCTCCTCTGTGCCTTGTCCCTGCCCCTTAGGCAGGACCCACTGCCTAAGAGCACCCCATTCCTGTTCTAGGGCCACCTGCCTGAAGACCTCATCCTACTCACTCCAGAAATGTCCATCCACCCTCCTCCCAGGATGCCTCTGTCCTGGGCATTGCCCTGCACGTCATTGCATTGTGTTATCTTGACCCCTGGACTCCTTTCACTCCTCCACGCCCCCTGCCACGACATCCCAGGTCCTGCTGAAACTGGGGAGCTGAGAGGTGTGTGTGGAGGTGACAGCGGAGGAGCTGGGTGAAGGTGGAAGCAAGGAGAGACCAGTGGAGGTGGTACTCAGAGAGACGGGCCAGCATGTTTGCGGTAAGAGCCGGTAAGAGCCTGTAAGAGCCCCGAGGGCCTGGGCTGGGGGTGGGGAGTGGGATGGCGGGGCCTTTGGGCAGTGCCAGTTAGGGCCTCCTTCACGCCTTAGCTCAGGTCCTCTGTGGCTGGGTGACCCCATCTCCTGGCTTGCTGGGGACAGTCCTGGTTTATGCTGCTGAGTCCAGTGATGATGAACAGTATGGGACTTACCTGGTGGTCCAGCGGCTAAGACTCCATGCTCTCAGCACAGGGAACCTGGGTTTGATCCCTCCCTGGTCGGGAACTAGATCCCACATGCCACAATTAAAAGATTCTGTGTGCCACAACTAAGACCCGGCACAGCCAAAGAGACAGACAAACAAATAAAACAAAACCTCCCACAGTACCATGCTTTTGTCCTCCAAAGGGTACCAGTGGGGTGTCCACTTTGTGGCCACTCCACCTATAACCACCGTGGCCAGCAGATGGGAAGAGATGATGCTGTCTTTTTCTGTCCCCAAGTAGGATGAGCTGTCTGTACCCACTTACCTTCCTTCTCCTCCCAGCTGTGTATGTACAAACACTGCCCTACATTTTGGGGGGCGTGACACTTGTATAATTTGGAGGGCTTTTTTTTTTTTTTAAGAAAAAAGTATGAAATTATGAATGCAAAATTACTGGAAGAACAGCAGAAAACAGCCAAGACAGGAAATAAACGCATCCCATAAATAGATGAATGAAAACCTATTACATGGGTGTGAAAAACTTAAGGAGTTTAGAAAACATTTTGGCAGTTCTTCAAAAACTTAAGCATAGTATGGCTCAGGAAGCTCAAACAGGGGCTCTGTATCAACCTAGAGGAGTGGAAATGGGGAGGGAGATGGGAGGGAGGTTCAAAAGGAAGGGGATATATGTATACCTGTGGCTGACTCACGTTGAGGTTTGACAGAAAACAGCAAAATTCTGTAAAGCAGTTATCCTTCAATAAAAAGTAAATAAATAAAAACTTAAGGACCTCCCAGGTGGTCCCGTGGTTAAGAATCTGCCTGCCAATGCAGGGAACACGGGCTTGATCCCTGGTCTGGGAAGATCCCACACGCCGCAGGGCAACTAAGCCCATGGGATGCAGAACTACTGGAGCCCACACACCCTACAGCCTGTGACCCGCAGCAGGAGAGGCCACTGCAATGAGAAACCCGGGCACCTCAGCTAGAGAGTGGCCCCCACTTGCTGCGACTGGAGAAAGCCTTGGAGCAGCAGCAAAAATCCAGGGCGACCAAAAAAAATTGGTGGAAACAATCCAAACATTCATAAGCAGATGAATGGATACACGAAATGTGGTCCATCCATACAGTGGAATGTTTTTCAGTTGTCATAAAGAATGGGGGGCGTTCTGGGAATTCCCTGGAGGTCCAGTGGTTAGAACTCAGTGCTTTCACTGCCAAGGAACCAGGTTCAGTCCCTGGTCAGGGAACTGCTGCTGCTGCTGCTGCTGCTAAGTCTCTGCAGTCGTGTCCGACTCTGTGCGACCCCACAGACGGCAGCCCACCAGGCTCCTTGTCCCTGGGATGCTCCAGGCAAGAACACTGGAGTGGGTTCCCAGTGGTCAGGGAACTAAGATCCCACAAACAAATGAATAAATAAAAGAAGAACAAAAAAGGGAATGGAGTTTTGAAACCTATTATACCATGGATGAACCTTGTGACGTCACATAAGTCAGTTCACAAAATATCCCTTGTTAGTGGATTTCATTTATATGAAATGTCCAGAACAGGTGAATCTACAGGGGCAGAAAGTAGATTCGTGGTTGTCTAAGGCTGGGGAGAGGCTTCCCAGGTGGTACTAGTGGTAAAGAACCCACCTGCCAATGCAGGAAACGCGGGTTTGATCCCTGGGTCAGGAAGATAACCTGGAGAAGAGGATGGCAACCCACTCCAGTATTCTTGCCTGGGAAATCCCATGGACAGAGGAACCTGGCGGGCTATAGTTCGTGGAGTCACAAAGAGCTGGATGCAACTGAAGCAACTGTGACTTCACATCATTTCTGATCCCGCAACAGGCCGAGCCTGACCCTGATGACAGAGTCCATTCTGATCTCCGCGTCGCTGAATCCCTGTCCCAGCATCATCGACTGAAGCTCGGTCCTGGTGTCATACACCACGCCCTGACTGTGGTGTCGTAGGCTGAGTCCCAGTACTGGAGTCATGGATTGAGCTCCCATCCTAGAGCTCCGAGCTGTACCGCAGTCCTCATCACACACTGGACACTGACCCCAGGCACGCTGAGCCCGGACTCTGCAGTCATTCTCTGAGCCTTGGTTCTGGCGACAGATTCTCTCAAGCTCCAGACTTTGTCTTCAGTGGCCTCTGGTCACCACTGTCTGATATTCCCACCTGCACTCCAACCTTAAGCTGTCAAGACCAAACTCCTTGTCTCCCTTTCTCCTTCGGGCTCTGGGTATCAGTGTGACTGTAGTGTCTCCGCAGTGACCCCCACCGGAAACCCGAACTCGAGCCTCGCCTCCTCCCAACCCCTCAGGACACCAAGCCCTGTCAATTTCACCACCCCCAATGTTTCTCCACGCAGTCCCCTTTTTAAAAAGTTTCTACTTATTTAGCTTTATTTATTTATTTGGCTGTGCCAGGTCTTAGCTGTGGCATGCAAACTCTCAGGTACAGCAAGGAGGATCTAGTTTCCTGACCAGGGATCAAGCCCAGAGTCCCTTCACCAGGAGCACTATCTTAACCTCTAGACCACCAGGGCAGTCCCTCCGACTTTCTTTTGTTTTGCCTCTGATATGATCTTAATATCAGCCTCCATTATGCTCTATCTGGGTTTCCCAGATGGCTCAGCATGAAAGAATCTGCCTGCCAAATTCAGGAGACCTGGGTTCAATCCCTGGGTCAGGAAGATCCCTTGGAGGAGGGCAAGACAACCCACTCCAGTATTCTTGCCTGGAGAATTCCATGGACAGAGGAGCTTGGTGGCTACAGTCCATGGGGTCTCAAAGAGTCGCATACAACTTAATGACTAAACACAAAAACAGTGCTGTCTCTACATAACCACAAATTTTTTTCTTCTTGGTCATGCTATCCAGGCATGCAGGATTCTAGTTCCCCAAGCAGGGATCGAACTCATGCCCTTGGCATTGAGAGTACGGGGTCCTTAACCATTGGACTATCAGGGAAGGCTCTACAATTGCAACTCTCATTGGGATTTTCCTGTACAAACCATTGCCAACGACAATTATCTTCTTCCATCTCAGTAGAAGAAGATGTGTCTTCTTGGCATGACATTTCAGAGTCACCCTCCTTCGTCTGGTCCCCAATCCATAGACTCTAGTCCCTTTACAAGGACATTTGAGCACTTTTCAGTCTATCTGCTCAGTTCAGTTCAGTTCATTTCAGTTCAGTCACTCAGTCGTGTCCGACTCTTTGCGACCCCATGAATCACAGCACACCAGGCCTCCCTGTCCATCACCAACTCCCGGAGTTCACTCAGACTCACGTCCATCGAGTCAGTGATGCCATCCAGCCATCTCATCCTCTGTCGTCCCCTTTTCCTCCTGTCCCCAGTCCCTCCCAGCATCAGAGTCTTTTCCAATGAGTCAGCTCCTAACTCACCATTCTCCTGCACACCTCTGTGCAATTCCCACCACCCTTTCCCACTCTTCCTGCCTGGCAACCAAGGGGTCCCTCTGATCCTCTGCAGATGGTCTTAGCCAGAGGACTTTGGATTGATTTGCTAGTGCCTAAGAACCCCTGGGCCAATGCACGAGATATAAGAAACTTGGGTTCAATCCCTGGGTCGGGAAGATCCCCTAGAGGAAGGCATGGCAACCCACTCCAGGATTCTAGCCTGGAGAATCCCATGGACAGAGGAGCCTGGTGGGCTACAGTTCATGAAGTTGCAAAGAGTCAGACACCACTGGACGACTGAGCATGCACGCACCCCTTTCTACTTCTGGATGTACTTTAACTGGACCACTTGTTCACTTCTAGACCAGGAGTTTCCCAGGCCAATTCTGGCTCAACACCTGATTTTGTAAATAAGATTTTAGTAGCACACATTCGTGTGCTACGACATTCATTACTACACATATACTACTCATATACTACGCACCTTCGTGCACCTTGCTGTCTATGGGTGCCATCGTGCTACAATGACAGTGTCCAGCAGGTGCATCAGAGACCATATGACCCGCACAGCTGGAGGCATTTACTCCCTGGCCCTTTACAGAAAAGGTTTCTGGCTCCCACTCCGCGGCCCACGGGGGCAAGTTCTGTATCCAGCCCACTTTTGCATCGCCCGAGTCTCTTGCTCAGATCCAATCTGTCTTGCTTCATGCTAAGCCTGTCATGTTCTTTCCATTCTTCTGTCTTAACAACAGCCCTCTGAGTCCCCACATTATGGAAGGAGAAACTGAGGCTCAGAGAGGTGTACTGACTTGTCCAAGGTCATCCCAGGCTGTCAAGAGGCTGAGCTGAGGTGGGAAGCCAGCTATTTCCTACTCCAAAGCAAGGGCTCCCAGTTAGTTGCTCAGTCATGCCCAGCTCTTTGCGACGCCACGGACTGCAGCCTACCAGGCTCCTCTGTCCATGGGCTTTTCCGGGCAAGAATGCTGGAGTGGGTTGCCATTTCCTTCTCCAGGGGATCTTCCCGACCCAGGGATTGAACCCAGGTCCCCTGCACTGCAGGCAGATTCTTTACTGACTGAGCTACAAGAGAAGGCATGGAGAGCTGATGAGTGGAAGATGGGTGGACAAATGNTTTTCCGGGCAAGAATGCTGGAGTGGGTTGCCATTTCCTTCTCCAGGGGATCTTCCCGACCCAGGGATTGAACCCAGGTCCCCTGCACTGCAGGCAGATTCTTTACTGACTGAGCTACAAGAGAAGGCATGGAGAGCTGATGAGTGGAAGATGGGTGGACAAATGATTGGATGGCAGGGTGGATGCATGAATTGGAGGAATTGTTGGATAGATGGTTGTTGGCTAGTTGGCTGGCTGTCCGGCTGAAGGGAAAGTTGTCTGGCTCTATGGTTGGATGAATGGATGTTTAGATGGGTGGATGGTTACCCACATGGACGAATGGGTGGTTAGAGGGAGGGAGGAATGTGTAGACGCATGGGTGGATGGTGACTGGCTGGCTGGTGGGATGGATGAATGAGTAGATGTTTAGATGGATAACTAGTTGGATGGTTCTTTGGATGGAGAGGTGGATGGATGCATAGACACAAGAATGCATGGATAGATAGTTGGCTGTCTCTCTGGTTGAGTAGATGAATGGGTAGATGGTTAGATGGATGGATGGATGAAAACATGGATACATGGAGGCATGAATGGATAGTTGGCTACCTGACTGGTTGGACGGATAAAAAAGTGGATGGTTAGATGGCTGCATGGATGGATGAGTGGATGGATAGTTGGGATAAGTCGTGTGGCAGTGTCCAGTGGCAGTGATTGCTCTGCATTCTGGAGATGGTATTCCTAGGGGCCGAGGGTGGGGAGAGCTGTAGGTGGAAGGAGGCAGGACTGTGGCAGAGAAGCCAGGCGAGAAGGAAACCAAGTTGAGACACAGAATGTGCGCATGATAAACATGCCTATCATATACTAGGGAAAGAGTGGAAACGGTGTGGCCGAGATGAGTAACTGAGCGACCGAGGGCAAAGGCCAGTGGGGCTCTGTCCTGCTGCAAATCCCAACCCCCCCTTCCCTAGCCTTGTCTGACTCCCCACACCTACTCCATTATTTTCCCAGGAGGCCCCATCTGGTGCCCAGACAGCCAGTTACAGAGCCTAAGAGGAGGGCGCAGAAAGGCTAGAGGTGGGAAGGACACGGTTAGGGAGCCCCTCTCTGCGCCGCACCCCCAAGCTTCTCTCTAAGGAGCTGCCTAGCAGCTTGGATTCAGGTTCTAGGCAGCCTCTTACACCAGCACCCCTGCAGCCCTGGCCATAAAAGGGTTTAAGAGTTGCCACTGGTCCCCACAGCTCACTCCCCCACCTGCCAGCCCATAAATCATAGCTTCAACCTGCCCGGGGTGGGGAGACAGGGTGGGCTGGGTGGCCAGGAGTGGCTAGACCTTCATAAGGATATGGGCATCTTTGTGATCTGTGGCTGATACCCTAATTCTCTAGCATAGCCATCCACTGGTGGATTTTAAAACTTCCTGCAAGCCCCCCTCCCCCGCACCCGCCCCACACACACTGGTAGCTTCCTTCACTGCCCAGAACACACCCCAGAGGTGGCCTTGGAACAGAATGGATTTCAAAGCATGGCTCTTTCAGCATATACTTGCTGTGTGACCTTGAGTTCATCACACCTTTCCGAGTCCGGCTTCAAAAGGGCTCAACAACCGGCAGCAATTTCCACCACTATGACTGTTCTATTGTATCCCCGTCCCAGGCCACGCTCTCCCTCCCCAGTCCCAGCCTGCAGGTCCCCTGCTAGCCCCATCTCCTCCAGCAGAGTGCCTGGCACACTACAGGTCCTCAATCAGAGCATGTGTCATGAAGAAGCGAATAGGTCTTCTCCATGGCTCGTCTCCTGCACGGAAACTCACTCACCAACAAGTACCCGGCTTAGGCAAGGGGTAGGGGGAGTTCCTATCACACAATCCCCCTGTGCCCCGTGGCCTCGGACACTATCTGGCTATCTTCCAAGACTAAACTCCTGCTGAGATTTAAGAAGTGCCTTTTTGCAAAAGCAATTCACCCAGACCTTGGGGGTGGGGGGGTATGATAGGAGAGTCTCTCCAGCTCCCAGAGGTAAACTGAGGTCCTGGGACCCAGTGGGAGGGTGCTACCAGCCAATGTGTATGTGTGTGTGTATTCCAGGGCTTGTCTACTCGAATCTCTGGATGTCTCAGACCTTCTTCTTGCTGCCTCCCTGAGCCTCTGTCCTGCACCCACCCGGGAACAAGTAACATCAGGAACCCCCAGGAAGCCACCAGGCTGCCCCAGGTCTAGAGTGAATTGTCCGTCCACAAATTTACCTTCCGAGACAACCTCCTGGCAGAGCTTGGGGAGACGTCTTCTCTGAGACAAGAGGGACCCCACAAGTCTGTGATGTTCCACTGGGGCCCTGGGGAAGCAGAGATCATCTGAGGCTGACTCAAGCAGTGTCTATACCCTGGGCTGAGAAAAGGCTTGGAGTGGGATGGTGGGCAGCAGGGTGTCCAGGGAGCCTGGGTGGCCAGTGCCCACTACTCACTGCATGCCCCCTTACCTCTCTTAAAGGCCCACCGCTTCAGCCAGAACTTGGAGAGAGCCGGCCAGGAGTGGTTGAGCGCCGAGCTGGCCATGGGGGCCGTGCGTGCGAGCGTGTGAGTGAACGGCAGGATGAAGAAGGCGCTCGGCCGGGAAGCCCTGCCAGGACAGGGCTGCCAGCAAGAGGGGCGGAGACTGTCTGCAGGGGCTGCCAGACACATCAGCTGATGGCAGCTTGGGGCTGGGGTGGGGGACAGGGGAGGAGGACTGCAGCCTTGGGGGAGGCTGAGTACTTAGCACTCCCCCACACCTCCCTTGCCCTCTAGGCCTCTCACCCTGGCTGTATTAATACAAGACATTCCCAGGAGGAGCAGAAGAGAGCAGCGAGGGGGTCCTCAGGACACAAGTATAGACCGGGTCCTGGGTGGGTGGGCTTGGGTATGCGTGCATGTCTGAGTGTTTGTGTGTGAGTGTTTGTCATTGTCTCTGCTTTTGAAGGCTTCCCTGGTGGCTCAGAGGTTAAAGAATCTGCCTGCCATGCAGGAGACCTGGGTTTGATCCCTGGGTCAGGAGGATCCCCTGGAGAACGGGATACCACTTCAGTATTATTGCTTGAAGAATTCCATAGACAGAGGAGCCTGGTGGGCTACAGTCCAGGCGGTCACAAAGAGCTGGACACAACTGAATTGACTTGGCAGGCACACACTGTGCTTTTGACAGTGCGTTTGCATGTCAGCTTCCCAGGCGATGCAGTGGTAAAGAATCTGCCTGCAACGCAGGAGGTGCAGAGATCTGGGTTTGATCCCTGGGTCCAGAAGATCCCCTGGAGGAGGAAATAGCAGCCCAATCTGGTATTCCTGCTGGGAAATCCCATGGACAGAGGAGCCTAGTGTGCTGCAGTCCATGGGATTATCAAGAGGTGGACACAACTGAGTGAGTGTGAACATAAAGTCCTTTTGTGTGTCAGCACATAGTGTGTTTTTAAATCTTGAGTGTCAGCTCATCTATGGGGGTGTGTGTATATAGGGGAGTTTATATGTTTCCCCCTAGTTTCATTGAGGTGTATTGACTGACATCACGAATAAGTTTAAGGTTTACATCATAGTGACTTAATATATTGTGAAATGATTAGTGCAGTAAATTTAGTTAGCATCCACCAACCCATAAAAAGTGAAGTCGCTCAGTCATGTCATCAACCCATATAGACACCAAGAGAAATCATCAACCCATATAGATACCAAGAAAAGAAAAAATGTCTGTTTTTTTTTTTTGTTGTTGTTGTTGTTGTTCTGATGAGAACTTGTAGGATTTACTCTCCTGGTTGGTGGTTGGTTTAGTTGCTAAGCCGTGACCGTCTCTTGGAACCCTGTGGACTGTAGCACACTAGGCTCCTCTGTCCATGGGATTTCCCAGGCAAGAATGCTGGGGTGGATAGCCATTTCCTTCTCCAGGGGATCCTGCCAACCCAGGGATCAAAGCCACGTCTCTTGCATCTCCTGCATTGCAGGTGGATTCTTAACTGACTGAGCCACCAGGGAAGCAAATATACCATGTAGCAAATATACCACGTACCAAATATACCACGTAGCAAATATACCATATAGCAAATATACCATGTAGCAAATATACCACGTAGCAAATATACCACGTAGCAAATATACCATGTAGCAAATATACCATGTAGCAAATATACCATATAGCAAATATACCATGTAGCAAATATACCATGTAGCCATCATGTCACATGTTATATCAAAGATTTACTTATCTTACAACTGGAAGTTGGAACCTTTTGACCACCTTCATCCAATTTCCCCACCCCACCCCCTGTCTCTGGTAACCACAAATCTGATCTATTTTTCTATGAGTTTTGTTGTCACCGTTTTTTTTTTTAAGTTCCACATATAAATGAGATCACATAGCATTTGCATTGAGAACTTACATCATTAGCATAATGCCTTTAAAGTCTATCCATGTTGTTGTAACAGGCAAAATATCCTTTTTTAAAAAAATGGCTGAATCATTATCTATGTGGTTTTTAAAATCTCTGTGATCCTCTGTATGTGTTTGTGTGGGATGGGTCTACAAGACTCACCTGGGACTTGGGGAGATCTGCTTCCAGTATTTGGGGGAGAGCTTGATATTGGCCTGGGGTTTCCTTGTGTCTACAAGTCTGTGGCTTTGTCTGTGTGTGCATCTGTGTGGATGACAGCCAGCGCCTGTTCACACAAGTGCTGCCCCCTGGTGGTGGCATCTTCCTCACTTCAGTTCAGTTCAGTCAGTTCAGTCGCTCAGTCGCTCAGTCGCGTCCGACTCTTTGCGACCCCATGAATCGCAGCACGCCAGGCCTCCCTGTCCATCACCAACTCCCGGAGTTCACTCAGGCTCATGTCCATCGAGTCCGTGATGCCCTCCAGCCATCTCATCCTCGGTCGTCCCCTTCTCCTCCTGCCCCCAATCCCTCCCAGCATCAGAGTCTTTTCCAATGAGTCAGCTCTTCGTATGAGGTGGCCAAAGTACTGGAGTTTCAGCTTTAGCATTAGTCTTTCCAAAGAACACCCAGGACTGATCTCCTTTAGAATGGACTAGTTGGATCTCCTCGCAGTCCAAGGGACTCTCAAGAGTCTTTTCCAACACCACAGTTCAAAAGCATTAATTCTTAGGCGCTCAGCTTCCTTCACAGTCCAACTCTCACATATATAGATGACCACTGGAAAAACCATAGCCTTGACTAGATGGACCTTTGTTGGCAAAGTAATGTCTCTGCTTTTGAATATGCTGTCTAGGTTGGTCATAACTTTCCTTCCAAGGAGTAAGCGTCTTTTAATTTTCCTGGCTTCAGTCACCATCTGCAGTGATTTTGGAGCCCAAAAAAATAAAGTCTGACACTGTTTCCAATGTTTCCCTATCTATTTCCCATGAAGTGATGGGACCAGATGCCATGATCTTCGTTTTCTGAATGTTGAGCTTTAAGCCAACTTTTTCACTCTCCACTTTCACTTTCATCAAGAGGCTTTTTAGTTCCTCTTCACTTTCTGCCATAAGGGTGGTGTCATCTGCATATCTGAAGTGATTGATATTTCTCCCAGCAATCTTGATTCCAGCTTGTGCTTCTTCCAGCCCAGTGTTTCTCATGATGTACTCTGCATAGAAGTTAAATAAGCAGGGTGACAATATACAGCCTTGACATACTCCTTTTCCTATTTGGAACCAGTCCGTTGTTCCATGTCCAGTTCGAACTGTTGCTTCCTGACCTACATATAGGTTTCTCAAGAGACAGGTCAGGTGGTCTGGTACTCCCATCTGTTGAAGAATTTTCCACAGTTTATTGTGATCCACACAGTCAAAGGCTTTGGCATAGTCAATAAAGCAGAAATAGATGTTTTTCTGGAACTCTCTTGCTTTTTCCATGATCCAGCGGATGTTGGCAATTTGATCTCTGGTTGCTCTGCCTTTTCTAAAACCAGCTTGAACATCTGGAAGTTCATGGTTCATGTATTGCTGAAGCCTGGCTTGGAGAATTTTGAGCATTACTTTACTAGCATGTGAGATGAGTGCAACTGTGCGGTAGTTTGAGCATTCTTTGGGATTGCCTTTCTTTGGAATTGGAATGAAAACTGACATTTTCCAGTCCTGTGGCCACTGCTGAGTTTTCCAAATTTGCTGGTATATTGAGTGCAGCACTTTCACAGCATCATCTTTCAGGATTTGAAATGGCTCATCTGGAATTCCATCACCTCCACTAGCTTTGTTTGTAGTGATGCTTTCTAAGGCCCACTTGACTTCACATTCCAGGATGTCTGGCTCTAGGTGAGTGATCACACCATCATGATTATCTGGGTCATGAAGATCTTTTTTGTACAGTTCTTCTGTATATCCTTGCCACCTCTTCTGAAAAATTCCTGGCTGTCCCTTCTCTCTTCAGTGACCTCTCAGCCTCCACCCTCCCTTCTCAAAGGATCATCCACACTTCTGTCTTTGCTGACATATACCTACTTGGCTCCACAGCCCCCTGAAGTCTTATTCCATCCCTTTCAGTCTTCCAGCTCTCTCTGGAGCTAAGTCTATAACAGGCACTTTTCAGCCTCACACTCACGGGACAGGTCTGACCCCTGTCTTTCTGAAATCCGTCCCTCACAGGCCTCTTGTTTCTCTGTCTGTTCTTCCTCAGTCCCCCTTCTTGACTTGGCTCCTCTTCCTGTTTCTGCCTGACCTTTGAACTCTGCATATGCAGGGCTCTGTCCTTGGCCTCCTCTTGCTCTCCCCACTGGCCTTGGTGACCCTTATCTGCACCTGCCTCATCACTTCCACTATCCTATTGGGTAGGTGGCACCTGAATCTTCAACCACAAAAATGCATAAACATACACTCTACAGACGTAACACACTGGCAGTCCAGCGGTTAAGACTTTGCCTTCCAGTGTAGGGGGTGAGGGTTCGATTCCTGGCTGGGAAACTAAGATCCCACATGCCTTATGGCTAAAAAACCAAAACATAAAGCAGGTAGTACCGTATTAACAGCAAACTCGATAAAGACTTTATAAGTCCAGATCAAAAAAAATTTGAAAGATACCTCATCATACTCGATACACCAACACTTCCCAACATACCCTCCAGTGCTTGCAGACAATGGCAAACACACACACAGAAGCAGACAAATGTTAACGGATGGCTCAATGGTAAAGAATCCACCTGCTATTCTGGGAGGTGCAAGAGACACGAGTTTGATTCCGGCGTCGGGAAGATCATCCCCTGGCGTAGGAAATGTCAACCCACTCCAGTGTTCTTGCCTGGAGAATCTCATGGACAGAGAAGCCTGGCAGGCTACAGTCCACAGGGCCGCAAAGAGTCAGACACAACTGAGCAACTGAGAAGAGTTATATGCAAACATCGAGAAGCATACACAGAAATCCAGAGGCAAGCCCAAGGAGGTTTAAAGAGTTACCTCCTCTGCTGTGCTCCAGGTTTTAATTCCTCATCTCCCATCACTTTCCCTGGACAGACTGCAGATGCCTCTTGGATCTTTCAGACCTTTGGGTAGAGAGCAGATATGAGAACTTCAGGGAAATCAAAGGCAGTAAGAAGTTAGGAGGGGCCTTCATCAAACTGGTGGCAACAAAGGCAGGAGCCCAGAAACAGAGAAACATGGTGAGTCGAGCAGGGTTAGAAATGGAGGCTTGATAAGAATCTTATGTTAAAAATACAACAGGAAGGACTTCCTTGGTGGGTTAGTGGTTAAGAATCCGCCTGCCAGTGCAAGAGACACAGGTTCGATCCCTGGTCTACGAAGATCCCACCTGTCATGGAGCAACTAAGCCTGTGAACCACAACTACTGAGCCTGTGCTCTGGAGCCCAGGAGCCACAACTGCTGAAGCCTGCATGCTCTGCAGTGAGAGAAGCTGCTGTGATGAGAAGCCCATGTACCACAACAAAGAGTAGCCCCCGCTAGCTGCAACTAGAGAAAAGCTTGCACGCAGCAGCAAAGACCCCGCACAGCCAAAAACAAATGAATACATAATTTAAAACACTTAGAAAAAATACAGCAGGGGTAACTATTCCTAGTGATGGCAGGGTACCTTATTGCAGATTTACCCTTCCACCAGAAACAGTTAAAAAAAAAAAAAAAAGTGGATAAAACCAGAAGGAAAAAAACACCCTCAGTTTGAAGGTGTTGTCAAACCAGGATTTGAGAGGTCAGAATCCTAGAAAGGTGAGTAAACATGATGCAGTGTTGTTTCCCTTCCCCGCCCCTCACAAGCGAGTTGTTGATTTGAATGCAACTCTTCAGTGCAAAGCAGACCAGAGAGAGGCTGAGGAGCTGAATGTAGCTTCTTGCAATCTCCTGGGGCTGGAGACCCTGGAAGTGAAGGATCACAAAGATGGAGTCACCAAAAGCTTCATTCTAGGAGCAGGGAGCAATGAGAAACAGATCAACCTTCACCCAGACTAAAATCCAGCTTCAGCTCAGCTTAATTTCTGATTAGACTGAAGTCACCTGCCTTTGGGGGCTTCCCAGGTGGCATAGTGGTAAAGAATCCACCTGCCAGTGAAGGAGATGCAAGAGACACAGGTTCGATCCCTGGGTCGGGAACATCCCCTGGAGGAGGAAATGGCAACCCACTCCAGTATTCTTACCTGGGAAATCCCACGGACAGTAGAGCCTGGCGGGCTACAGTCCATTGGGTTGCAAAGAATCGGATACGACCGAGCAACTGAACATGCACGCAACGCCCGCCTTTACTTTCACCATCTGCCAGAAGCAAAAGCAAAACCTCTCTGGAAGGAAATAGCACCATGAAGAACCACCAGCAATATCTACAGTTTTTCATCAATTATATCTGGCGTTCAGTCAAACGGTGAGGCACATCAGAGAACAGGATCTCACGAACTCAAAGTGGAAGAAAGACAGACAATAGCAGCAGACAATAGCCCACAGGAGACAGAGATCCTGCAAAGGAAAGCGAGAACGTGGCACAGGGGTGGCTTGGTCTGCTGTGAAATGTCACAGGGAAGCGATATCTTCAGCAATCCCCTCCACAGACAGGGTCAGCTATACCTACTTCGTAGAGAGTTATGATGTACGGCCATCCCTCTATATCTGCATGGGGTTGGTTCCAAGACAAAGCCATGAATACCAAAATTCTCCAGTGTTCAAGCCCCACAGTTGGCTCTCTGCATCTGTGGATTCAACCAACCCCAGCTCATAAACATAGCAGTCCACAGTTAAATATCAGCTGTTGGGCTGATGGTGATGCTGTCAGGGAGGAGGAAAGCTGGGTGGATTTGCATGGTGGGGGCTAGTCATTGGAGGCAGAGGGCCAATGACCTTGAATGTCTCAAGTTAAAGTTGTAAATAGCCCTTTGGTCTGCCAAAGGGTGGTCTTCTGGTTCTAGATGTTAAAAGATAATAGAAAGATCTGGAGGAGAGTCTGGATGCGGGTGAAGGGTATGGAGTGTGTTCCATCTTGATGGACGTAGCCGCCATCTTGGTGGGGAATAGCCTCCATGTTGGTGAGGGCATCTACTGTCTTGGTGAGGATCTCTGCCATCTTAGTGAGGTCTTTTACCATCTTATTGATGATGACTGCCATCTTGTTGATGATCCCCTCTCTTGACACAATGGTGCCCTGACTCCTAGAAAGGGCAGATTCCAGAGATACCTCCATGGCAGTGTATCCCATGAATCCATTAGTGAGCCCAGCAGAGATTGGCTGAAGCTGGAAGAACCAGCCAGCTGGTCTATGTTTAAGTAAGCTGATGGGCATTGAGAGAGAGTGCCAACTAGAAGGCCATGTGTGTGGGTCATGCCAGCCCAAAGGCCAGGGATGAAGTAATAGCAACACAAGCTAACATTTAACAAGCGCTTATGTCATGCCAGCACCACTCCAAAGGTTTTACATCAATAATTCTTTTACTCTTCACAATCACCTATGGTG
Source organism: Oreotragus oreotragus (assembly GCA_006410675.1). Taxonomy (NCBI): domain Eukaryota; kingdom Metazoa; phylum Chordata; class Mammalia; order Artiodactyla; family Bovidae; genus Oreotragus; species Oreotragus oreotragus. The sequence goes on along the minus strand of SJYX01012528.1, from coordinate 20,800 downwards.
GCATGATGCTATTGATGCTTCCAGCATTCCCGTTGTTCAGATGAGGAAACTAAGATGCAAAGAGGGTAAGTAACAAACATCTTAAACACAGCTTCTTCCCAAGTCATATCCATCCCCTCATTCAAGCTGAAATCAGCATGTTGTCCTGGATTCCCCATGGGCTTGAGCCACGTCTAGAGTCACCAAATGGTCCCCAAGTCCTGTCTCTTGGGGACAGGACTCTTCATATGTATATGAGGGGACACGTATATCCCCTCACTCTTGAGCCTCCCTCCACCCCCTCATCCCACCCCTCCAGGTCGTCACAGAGCACTGAGCTGAGCTCCCTGAGCTGTACAGCAGCCTCCCACTAGCCAGCTGCTTTACGCCTGGTTCTGTATATTCTCAGGCTTCCCTGGTGGCTCAGACATAAAGAATCTGCCCGCCAATGTCGATCCCTGGGTCAGGAAGGGCCCGTGGAGAAGGAAATGGCAACCCACTCCAATATTCTTGCCTGGGAAATCCCGTGGACAGAGGAGCCTTGGAGGCTACAGTCCACGGAGTCACAAAAGAGATGGACACAACTTAGCAACTTAACAACAACAACTGTGTATGTCAATGCCACTCGCTAAATTTGTCCCAACTTCTCCTTCTCCCCCTGTGTCCACAAGTCTGCTGCCCATGTCTGTGTCTCTATTACTGTCCTGCAAATGGGTTCATCAGTGCCATTTTCTAGAATCCACACACACATATATATACATGCATTAATATGTTGCTGTCCAGTCAATAAGTCGTGCCCACTCTCTGAGACCCCATGGACTACAGCACACCAGGTTCCCTGTCCTTCACCAACTCCTGGAGCTTACTCAAACCCATGTCCATTGCGTCGGTGATGCCATCCAACCATCTCATCTTCTCTTGCCCACTTCTCCTCCTGCCCTCAATCTTTCCCAGCATCAGGGTCTTTTCCAATGAGTTGGCTCTTCGCATCAACTGGCTAAAGTATTGGAGCTTTAGCTTCATAATCAGTCCTTCCAGTGAATATTCAGGGCTGATTTAGGATTGACTGGTTTGATTGCCTTAATTGGCTGCCNCTCCTCCTGCCCTCAATCTTTCCCAGCATCAGGGTCTTTTCCAATGAGTTGGCTCTTCGCATCAACTGGCTAAAGTATTGGAGCTTTAGCTTCATAATCAGTCCTTCCAGTGAATATTCAGGGCTGATTTAGGATTGACTGGTTTGATTGCCTTAATTGGCTGCCTTAATATGTGATATTTGTTTTCCTCTTTCTGACTTACTTCACTCTGTATAACAGACTACTCCCTGCACACTTGATGGAGATTGACACCCATGATTAGTCCCTCTTTCTAGACGTGACTCACAGAGTTTCTACAGATGCACACGTGTGGCATGGGTGGAGAGTGCTCAGGATAGCCAGGCTGTGGGACAGGACAGAATACGAGAGAATGGGCGAGGTGGACAGTGTTTCAGAGTGCGTACTGTATGCTGGGCACTGAGCCATGCCCTCACGTGCAAGATCCACAGCAACCCTTCTATGGAGGAGCACAAAGCCAGAGCGGCAAGGACACCTGCCTACAGCCACGCAGACACAGGGGAGTGGGGCTCTGAACCCACAACAGGCCGGCATAGCCATCCTGCCATCCACAGCAGTACTGAGCGCTGGCAGGTGCCTGGCCCTGTGTCGGGGCTTGGGAGGTAGGGTGGGAGCAGTGTCCCAGACCAGATATACTGATGGGTTTGTGGTTGATATTCCACTGGTGCTTCAAGGTCCAGTGAAAGGCCTACCTCTGCCAGGAAGTCCTCCCAGATGGGCTCACTCACACCAGTGGCCAGGGAGTGGGGGAAGTTCTCCCTTGGCTGCCAGTGGTTGTCAGGCTTTTCCTCAGAACCGTGGGTGACCTGGCCAGTGGGACTCTCTGAGGAGCCTCCACTCTCTGAGTGCGGCATTCGAGGCCTTTTCCGATGTGCCCCTAGCCTAACCTCCTCCCTGGCTCCAGCCTTCCACTCTAAATCCACCCCACTCCTGGCTGCTTCTGGGCCACCTTCCCAGACCCTGATGGCCGTGTTGGCACTGGGGCCGGGAGGAAGCAGCAGGCCTGGGTGTGCCCTTTCAGAAACCACATCCTTTCTACCCAATCTCACCCCACCCCAGGCAGCTGGGCGTGAAGGCTCCCGGTGGCGGGCCACGGTGGGACCCGGGGCGCCTCCCCAAGTGGAAGGCTGCAACCAGGAGGACTGCCTGGGTGATGACCTTGGAAGACCAGGATAAGGATGTCCTCGGCACTGGTGCTCAGACATCAGTCATCACTGGGAGTTTGTTCTGAAAGTCAGACACCCACAACGCCACTCTCCGGATTGTGTTTCAGGGAGGTCCGAGGCCTCTCTGGGGCTTCCAGGGTGGCCCAGTGGGAAAACAATCCATCTGTCAATGCAGGAGATGTAGGTTTGATCCCTGGGTCAGGAAGATCTTCTGGAGGAGGAAATGGCAACCCGCTCCAGTATTCTTGACTGGAGAATTCTATGGACAGAGGAGCCTGGCGGGCTGCAGTCCATGGGGTTGCAAAGAGTCGCACATGACTAAGAGACTAACCGCAGCACACACATAACCTCTCTTCTCACCTCACATCCCCAGTTTAAGAACAAAAGCATCTTTGACTGACTTTGCCTCAGGGAGCCCAATCCCATCTCCCAGTTTATCCCCTGTTCCTTGTCCCCTGAGCAGATTTTGGCTACAAGGGGGCCATCCTTCTGTCTTGCTCTATTACTGATCATGGACCCCAGCCCGCTGAGTTGACTTCTTAAAACCACAGACATTTGCAGAGCAAAGATTAAAGTCAAACAGCCACCACCCCCCAACCCACTCAGGAAGCAGGCTGACTAGAAGGTGGAGAGAAATTGTAGATGGGCTGTCTGCTGCCCCTGAAGCCCCCCTCCCACCGCTCTGTCCCTGTTCATCCATCTGCCCCGCACTCCCCAGGGATGGTCACTCACCAGATGGAGCCTTGTTCTTGCTGCTGTGGGTGCCCCAGCTCAGTGTACTAGCCCTCGCAGTGCCCACCACCCTTGGCTAGGGCTTTCAGCTGCTCCTGGGGGAGCATCTGCAGGCCAGAGCCCGGGGTAAGCCACAGGGTGACCCAACTTTGCCCTAACTTCCTCTTCCTCAATCTGCCTGCCTGCCTGGCTGGCCCCTCCACCCCTCTGTCGTGGGCTGAGGCACTGATGTGAGTGCAGCCCGGGACAGGGTTTTAGAAGAGGGAGCTCTCCCCGCTCCACTCAGCAACACCCCGCCCCGTGCATGCAGGCATCTTGAGGTGGGGTAACAGACTGGGGATGTGGAGGGGAGCCTCAGCTCTCCCCACCCCTCACTTCCGGTGGAACCCGCTGCCAAAGAGGTGTAGAGGGCTGGGGCCTCACCCCAGCACGTGGGGCATGCCAGTCATGTGTGTCCACGGAGTCACAGGCGCTCACGCACACGCATGGCAACACGAGCATACACACAGTTACATGGGGCATGGGGAGGCGCCTGCGTCCCCAGGGTGCACTGGTAAAGGGTTAGCAACCACCTCTTTTGACCACACACACGCACAGACACACACACTCAAAGCTGTGATGCATTTGTTGATTTTATAGGGGCTTCCCTGGTGGCTCAGTGGTAAAGAATCCACCTGCCAATGCAGGAGACAAGGGTTCGATCCCTGGGTTGGAAAGATACTCAGGAGGAGAGCATGACAACCCACTGCAGTCTTCTTGCTTGGGAAATCCCATGGACAGAGGAGCCTAGTGGGCTACAGTCCATGGGATCGCAAAGAATCGGACATGACTGAGTGAATGGGCATGCATGCGTGTGTGTGTGTAAATACTCCCATCATGACTGATTTCAACTGCCAACCTGATGTCATTCTGCGTGGGGTGAGGAAGAGATGCTCAGGCTTGTCTCCAGCATGCCACTAGAGTGGATACCTGGGCACTTGCATTCTTACAGAGAGACACGTGCCCCCAGGTTTGCAGGTGTGTAGGTATCTGTGGGTCCCCAAGATATGGGAGTGTGTGGACAGAGAAGTCTGCCCACGGACACACTTGGGTGCATGCAAGGTACACATGGGCTCCTTGGCACTCAGAGACAGGCGGTGTGTCAGTTCAGTTCAGTTCAGTTGCTCAGTCGTGTCCAACTCTTTGCGACTCCGTGAATCGCAGCATGCCAGGCCTCCCCGTCCATCACCAACTCCCGGAGTTCACTCAGATTCACCTCCATCGAGTCGGTGATGCCATCCAGCCATCTCATCCTCTGTTGTCCCCTTCTCCTCCTGCCCCCAATCCCTCCCAGCATCAGGGTCTTTTCCAATGAGTCAACTCTTCACATGAGGTGGCCAAAGTACTGGAGTTTCAGCTTTAGCATCATTCCTTCCAAAGAAATCCCAGGGTTGATCTCCTTCAGAATGGATTGATTGGATCTCCTTGCAGTCCAAGGGACTCTCAAGAATCTTCTCCAACACCACAGTTCAAAAGCATCAGTTCTTCGGTGCTCAGCCTTCTTCACAGTCCAACTCTCACATCCATACATGACCACAGGAAAAACCATAGCCTTGACTAGACGGACCTTAGACACAGACAATATACTCGTGGAGACTCAGGAAAACTCAAATGTGGGACAGGCACCTGGAGGCCAAGGTTAGAAGGAGCCCATAGCAGCACAGAGACAGGCAGAGCCAGCTGCCCTGGCTCACGGAAGCCCATTCTTTTAAAAACACATTAAAAAGTCATTATGTATTTATTTATATTTGGCTATACTGGGTCTTTGCTGCGGCGCTTGGACTTTCTCTAGCTGAGGCTTGGGCTTCTCACTGTGGGGGCTTCTCTTATTGCGGAGCACAGGCTCTAGGGCGTGTGGGCTCCAGTAGCTGCAACACACGGGCTCAGTGGTTGTGGCACGCAGATCTGGTTGCCCTGTGGCATGTGGGATATTCCCAGACCAGGGATGGAACGCGTGTCCCCTGCATTGGCAGACAGGTTCGTAACCACGGGACCACCATACTCTAAAATGTGTAGGAATTTCGTGAGCCGGTTGTTAAATGCAGCTATCATAAAAATTTGATGATATGAATTGACAAAAGTAAGAACCACTTAAATCTGTCATCATGTACTTAATGCTCCTCAACTGCATGCTTAAAATTGTTTCAGTGGTACACTTTGTGTCACGATGTTTTACCGTAATAAAACAGAAAAGAAACTCATCGCTTCCTGATTATTCTGCTTCATTTTTCTCTTACTCATGCCTTTGAGGTAATTTATGGCTACTGAAGCTGCTCGATGGGAACAGTATATAGAGGCATCATATCTATGTCCATATCTGTGTATCTGCATGGCGCTATCTCTCTATAGAGGTACACACTTGGATACTGGACTACATCTTTGTCATTCTGTGTTTGCTGACATCACATTGGTACTTTGAAATCGAGGGTATTTATACCATGCAAATGGGCAAATCAACACTTTCCACCCGAGAGCTGGCTGTTAACTATTTGCCAGCACACCACTGCACAGGGTGTGTGCATCTGCACGTGTGACATTGCGTACAGGGACGCAGGAGCGGAGGGGCACACGCAGCACAGCAGAGACACACACTAGCGTGACGGGCTCCTGGACACCTGGAAACAGAAGCCTGCAGAGACTCACTCAGAGAGGGGCGTGCAAGGAGACACTAATCCAGACCCCTGCGTTCACGCACACAGGGCCACACTTGAGCAAGTGCCACCACGACGGGACACGATGGACACACACAGTGAACACCCCAGACATACAGGGCGCCGTGCTGAGCTTAGCTGCTCAGTGGTGTCCGATTCCCTGCGACCCCGTGGATTGTAGCCCTCCAGGGCTTTTCCGAACCCAGGGATTGAACCCAGGTCTCCCACATCACAGGCAGATTCTTTACCATCTGAGCCACCAGGGAAGCCCAGGAATACTGGAGCGCGTAGCCTATCCCTTCTCTATGGGGATCTTCCCGGCCCAGGAATTGAACTGGGGTCTCCTGCACTGCAGGCCAACTCTTTACCAGCTGAGCCAGAGGAGATCATGCAATCACACACACGTGCATGCACGCACACAAGAGGTAGGAACTGGGCGCCCGTGAGGACACACATGGAGACACAGACACTCAGCTTATCCTGTGACATCTTCCCCAAAGCCACACGCAGACCCAGGGGCCCTTCAGTACAAACCCTCACTGACCCAGAACTTCACTCTTGTCCTCAGGGACACACGTGGGGCCGTCCACAGAAGACTACAACCACAGGAAACACCCGGGACACGAGCAGACAGGATCGCCCACAGATCCACGTGCACCACCCATCCATTCTGTAACCGGTCGATTATTTGTTTAATGCAGCACACATGGATTGAGCGCCTACTGTATGCCGGGCACTTTTGTGGGTGTGGGGTTACCGTAAATAATACAGATGCAGTTCCCTGTTGGGGTGAGGGGAGGCTCACGGTTCAGTGGGAAAGGCAAACTGTGAATCAGGAAACAGACCCGCGAGGTAACTTCAGATGGCGTTCATTGCTGCGACAGGAAGTAACCTTGTTATGTGACAGAGACTGGGTAGGGTGATGGCCGCTTCAGCTGAGGGTGGGATGGGGGAGGGGAGGTCAGGGAAGGCTCTCGGAGCTGAGACCTGATTGCCCAGTGCCCAGGCGTGGAGATGAAGAACTGTGGGGAAAGGGCGTCCCCTGTGGCGGGAACTGCAGGGACAAAGGCTCAGAGGCAGCTCTGAGCTTTGGCGTGTTTGAGCAGTAGGAGGAGGCCTGCGTGACAGAGGCTGTGGGGCTGCTGGAGTTTGGGGGAGCCTTGGGGGGCCAGGTTGTAGGTGCGATTGCTGGGCACCACTAGGGGGGTTCAAGCAAGGGATGAATTGCAAGGGGTGGGGACAAGGTGACTCAGGATGGGGGAGCCCAGAGAGTCCCAGAGACAGTCACAGGGTGGCGCTGGGAAGGAAAGTGGGTTCAGGATCCTACAGCGGGGAGGGAGCGCTGCTCTCTGCCTCTGTCCATCTTTCTCTCATTTCATCTTTATCACAGTCTTTCCTCCTCTCTTTCTCTCCATGCCTCTCTGTTCTTGGGCTTCCCAGGTGGCGCTAGTGGTAAAGAACCTGCCTGCCAATGCAGGAGATGTAAGAGATACAGGTTCAGTCCCTGGGTTGGGAAGATCCCCTGGAGGAGGGCATGGCAACCCACTCCAGTATTCTTGCCTGGAGAATCCAATGGACAGAGAAGCTTGGCAGGCTTCGGTCCATGGGGTCACAAAGAATCAGACCAAAGCAACTTAGCACAGCACACATTCTCTCTTTTTAATCTTCCCTTCCTGGGCTCTCCCTCCCCCNCCCCTGGAGGAGGGCATGGCAACCCACTCCAGTATTCTTGCCTGGAGAATCCAATGGACAGAGAAGCTTGGCAGGCTTCGGTCCATGGGGTCACAAAGAATCAGACCAAAGCAACTTAGCACAGCACACATTCTCTCTTTTTAATCTTCCCTTCCTGGGCTCTCCCTCCCCCAGAATTTAATCTCTCTCAAGCTTCTCCGCTGACTCCAGGGTCCCCTTTCTGCAACACCCCCCACCCCCCACCGCTGAGTCCTGCTCTTCCCTCTTATGGCCAAAATGTGTGAGAGTGCTATTGAGACTCATAATCTGGGCTTCCTCACCAGATGCACCCTGGTCTTCTCCCCCACAGACCCATCGCCTCCCTGCCAAGGTCCCCACCTACTCCTGGAGGCTCAGCCAGGTGCGCCTGGCTCCTCGCTCCCCACCCAAAATGCTGACTCACCTCCACAAGGCTCCCCCCAGCCCCTGCCTGCACTACCCTTTCTCACTTTCCTTGCTGGTGAAATATACATGATGTAAAATTCACCAGTCTAACCATTTTTAAGTGCACAGCTCAGTGGTATCAAGTTCCTTCCCACTGTTGCTCAACCATCCGCACCATCCATCACCAGAACTTTGTCATCTCCCCAAACTGAAACTCTGTCCCCAGGAAACACTGACTCCCCATCCCCTCCCCCTGCCCCTGGCCCCACCATCTACTTCCTGTCTCTGTGGATCTGACTCCTCCAGGGACCTCCTGAGGGTGGGATCACACAGGATTTTGTGTCTTATACTTTTGTGTCGTGTTTATTTCGCTAACCGTCATGTCCTCAAGTTTCATCTTGCTGTAGCACATGCTGGAATTTCCTTCCTTTTAAGACTGAATAATAATCCACCTTTGTCCATTTATCTGCCAATGGACACTTGAATTGTTTCTACCTTCTGGTTATTGTGATGATGCTTCTGTGAACACAGGTGTACAAATATCAGTTTGACTTCTAATTTTCAATCCTTTATCTTCTGCTGGTGAGTTTTAAACCCAGACATGGGAAGGGATCCTGCTTTTAGCTTTGCAGTTTTTGTTTAGTTGCAAAGTCGTGTTCTACTCCTTTGCGACCCCTGGACTGTAGCTCATCAGGCTCCTTCAGTCCATGGGATTTCCCCAGGCAAGAATACTGGAGTGGGTTTCCGTTTCCTTCTTCAGGGGAATCTTCCCGACCCAGGGATCAAACCTGCATCTCCTGCATTGGTAGGCGTGTTCTTTACCGCTAAGCCACCTAGGAAGCTTTTATTAATAGCTTTCTGTTCAGTTCAGTTGCTCAGTCATGTCCCACTCTTTGTGACCCCATGGACTGCAGCACGCCAGGCCCCTCTGTCCATCACCAACTTCCAGAACCTGCTCAAACTCACATCCATTGAGCTGACGATGCCATCCAACTGTCTCTGTTGTCCCCTTCTCCTCCCTCCTTCAATCTTTTCCAGCATCAGGGTCTTTTCCAATGAGTCAGCCCTTTGCATCAGGTGCCCAAACTGTTGGAGTTTCAGCTTCAGCAGCAGTCCTTCCAGTGAATACTCAGGACTGATTTCCTTTAGAATGGACTGGTTGGGTCTCCTTGCAGTCCAAGGGACTCTCAAGAGTCTTCTCCAACACCACATTTCAAAAACATCAGTTCTTTGGCGCTCAGCCTTCTTTATAGTCCAACTCTCACGACCATACACGACCACGAGAAAAACTGTAGCCTTGACTACACAGACTTTGTTGGTAACGTCTCTGCTTTTGAATATGCTATCTAGGTTGGTCATAGCTTTTCTTTCAAGGAGTAAGCGTCTTTTAATTTCATGGCTGCAGTCACCATCTGCAGTGATTTTGGAGCCCCCCAAAATGAAATCTCTTGCTGTTTCCACTGTTTCCCCATCTATTTGCCATGAAGTGATGGGACCAGGTGCCATGATCATAGTTTTCTGAATTACGAATTTTAAGCAAACTTTTTCACGTTCCTCTTTCACCTTCATCAAGAGGCACTTTAGTTCTTCTTCATTTTCTGCCATAAGGGTGGTGACATCTGTGTATCTGAGGTTATTGATATTTCTCCCAGAAATCTTGATCCCAGCTTGTGCTTCATCCAGCCAGGCATTTCGCATGATATATTCTGCATATAAGTTAAATAAGCAGAGTGACAATAAACAGCCTTGATGTACTCCTTTCCTGATTTGGAACCAGTCTGTTGTTTCATGTCCAGTTTTAAATGTTGTTTCTTGATCTGCATACAGATTTCTCAGGAGGCAGGTAAGCTGGTCTGGTATTCCCATCGCTATAAGAATTTTCCACAGTTTATTGTGATCCACACTGTCAAAGGCTTTAGGGTGGCCGAAGTACATGTTTTTCTGGAACTCTTTTGATTTTATGATGATCCAACAGATGTTGGCAATTTGATCTCTGATTCCTCTGTCTTTTCTAAATCCAGCTTGAACATCTGGAAGTTCATGGTTCACATACTGTTGAAGCCTGGCTTGGAGAATTTTGAGCATTACTTTACTAGCATGTGAGATGAGTGCAAATGTGCTGTAGTTTGAACATTCTTTGGCATTGTCCTTCTTTGGGATTGGAATGAAAACTGACATTTTCCAGTCCTGTGGCCACTGCTGAGTTTTCCAAATTTGCTGGCATATTGAATGCAGCACTTTCACGCATCATCTTTTAGGATTTGAAATAGCTCAGCTGGAATTCCATCACCTCCACTAGCTTTGTTCGTAGTGATGCTTCTTCCTAAGGCAGACTTGACTTCACATTCCAGGATGTCTGACTCTAGTTGAGCTCCTTGCTGCCATTGTGGTTATCTGGGTCACGGAGATCTATTTTGTATAGTTCTTCTGTGTATATTTGCTACCACTAGGACAGAAATGGTATGGACCAAACAGAAGCAGAAGATATTAAGAGGTAGCAAGAATACACAGAAGAACTATACAAAAAAGATCTGGCATATTGAATGTAGCACTTTCACAGCATTATCTTTTAGGATTTGAAAGTTCAACTGGAATCCCATCACCTCCACTAGCTTTGTTCGCAGTGATGCACATCAGATGTGGCTTTTCCAGGATGTGGCCTCACCTGAAACAAAATGGGAGCAGCTCAGCAGTCCTCCAATGAGTCAGAAGCTCTTGTTCCTAACCCTGACGTGGGGCGGACACAGGGGAGCCAAGCCTTAGCATCTTCTTGTTTGGAGGATGCCCTTGTGAGCCCCATCAAATACCCAAGTCCCAGGTCATCCTGAGAGGAGCCTGCTAGCCTCTTTGCTCCTTGCTGCCTGTCCCCAGATCCCTGGCACTCCCTCCATGTGGGGCCACTGGCTATCCCTGATCATACCCCCTCCATGTTGCAGGGGGGATCCTCAGCCATCAGCACCCAGCCCAGATCCCTGCCTCTTCTTTCCAAAGCTGTTCTGGCCCCACCCCGACCCAGACTTACCAGGTCAGCCGAGCTGGCATCCATGATCGAGACCCTGGCTCTGCCTCCTGGGGGGCCACGGGTGGGCCTGTGGGTCAGGCACTGGTGGGAGTGCATGCACACACATACTCATCCTCGGGGAGCTGAGCATGGTGCAGGCACAGCTGTCTGCTGAGGTGGATGCTGCCCCAGACCAGGGGATGGGGTTCTTGTGCGGAGCCCATTGTTTCCCTGGGAAGGTCCCTGTTCCCACCTGTGTCCTCACTCACAGGTCAAACAGGCAAAGCAGCTGGACTCAATGATGCCAGCGACCCTTTGCAGCTGCAGAGCACAGTCTAAACTGCTTCTGGGTGCCAGAGGCTGCAGTGGGAACAAGGTGAGGCGGCAGCTGGGATCTGTGTGCCCAGAGTGGAAGGCAGGTGCCTTTCCTGGCCATTGGGGAAAGGAGAGGGATCTGGCAGGTATGGGCTGTGAGGCTGGCATGCTCCCAGCAAAGAGGTTGCCAGGGCACAGGACACAAGGAGCCAGCAAAGAGCTTTATCTCCAGGCTCTAGGTGCTATTACTAAATTAGTCACTAGAGGGCAGTGCTTCCCTGGGGCTTCTCTGGCTAAGTTAAGACCACAGTGAGATTTGAAAAAAAGGGAAAGCCAGGTCAGGGATAGGACTTCCAAGGCGGAAGGGTTAAGGCCATGGCTTGAGTTAGAGAAGAAGGTAGGTATGGAGGGGTTTCCCAGGTGGCGCTAGTGGTAAAGAACTCCCGCCAGTGATCCCTGGGTCGGGAAGATGCTCTGGAGGAGGGCATGGCAACCCGCTCCAGTATTCTTGCCTGGAGAATCCCATGGACAGAGGAGCCTGGCAGGCTACAGTCCATAGGGTCGCAAAGAGTGGGACACGACTGAAGTGACTTAGCATGTACAGGTGTGGAACANGATGCTCTGGAGGAGGGCATGGCAACCCGCTCCAGTATTCTTGCCTGGAGAATCCCATGGACAGAGGAGCCTGGCAGGCTACAGTCCATAGGGTCGCAAAGAGTGGGACACGACTGAAGTGACTTAGCATGTACAGGTGTGGAACACAGGTGGACATTATCTTTAACTTTCTTTCTCCCACTGTTCATAGAGATGTGATGGGGCGAAATATTTCTGTGTTACAGGAAAAAAAAAAAATCCAGAAGAGTGAATGATAAAATGTAAAAACAAAGCAAGAGCTCCCATCCCCAACTCAACATATGTGGTAGAATGACTTTTAAGGCTACTTTTACCACTTAGGCTTAAAAACCTGTTGTTGCTGCTGTTTTTTTAAAGCTAAGACAGTAAACTTGGAAGGCATAAAGGAAAGAAATATAAGATTATATATAAACCTATGAAATCTTAGGGAAATAATATTATAAATAAAAGCAACAAGTAAAAAAATCAATTAGTAGGTACTTCCCCGGTGGTCCCGTGGTTAACAATCCTCCCGACAATGGTTTGATCCCTGGTGGTCCGGGGAAGTTCCCACATACCTTGGAACAACCAAACCCGTGAGCCACAGCTGCTGAAGCCTGAATGCCTTAAAGCCTGTGCTCTGCCACAGGAGCAGCCCCCGCCTGCCACAGCTAGAGAAAGTTGGCGCACAGCAGCGGAAACCGTTGTGGCCAAAAATAAATAAATTAAAAAATCAATTAGTCTGAGGAAGGTTAGTACCTTCATACATAGAGAGTTTCTACACGTTGATAAGAAAAAGACAAAGAACATAAACAGGAAATTCAGAAAGGATATGAGCAGAGACTTCTCAGACCCTAAACCAAAGAACATGTTAAAACGCAGCCCCCCAGGAGCCCAGAGAGTGCAAATTTCAGTAATAATGAGCTATCACTTCACACCCAAGCAAGTGGCAAAAACAACAGTCAAAAAGAGGGAAAGCATGTATTTAATGTTCCCCTGGAGAAGGGAAAGGCTACCCACTCCAGCATTCTGGCCTGGAGAATTCCATGGACTACATAGTCCATGGGTTCGAAAAGAGTTGGACACGACCAAGTGACTTTCACTTTCACTTATTGTAGTTAAATTGTAGCAGAAATCATACAGTTTGTGAAATCCTACATGTTTAACTTGTCCATCACATTGGAAATCTGATATTTTCTAAACCTGAGCAAAGATCTTTCAAGCAATTATCATAAATTTAAAAATGTACTTTGAAATGGAGGGCAATTGCTTTACAACGTTGTTCTGGCTTCTGCTGCACAGCAATGTGAATTAACCGTAAGTATACACATATCCCCTTCCTCTCGAGTCTGCCTCTCACCCCTCTGTATCCCACCACCCTAGGTCATCACAGAGCACTGAGCTGAGATAAAATATTTTAAAAAGTGAGGAAAAACATTAAAAATCGGCAACACCTGGTGCTGACAGAGATGAAGAGAAAGGGGCATTGACGCATCTTATCATATATCAATATTTAGTTATCCCTCCTCTAACATGTGTGGACCAGAAACAGTCACAGGTGAGGCTATCTGTGTGAAAGTTAATAAACAGAAGGCTCATTAAAAATGGAGTAAGATAGAGAACAGACATATGGTTGCCAAGGGGATGGTTGCCAAGGGGGTAGGGATGGGGGAGGAATGGATTGGGAGTTTGGTAGGCATCTTTTTTCCCTAACCCTGAAAATCACTGATATCTCTGTCTTTATGGTTTTGTCTTTTCCAGAATATTATATAAATGGAATTATTCAGCTTTTTTTTTTAAGGCAAAACAAAACCCACTTATTTATTTAACTTGTTTCTTTGGCTGTGCCAGGGTCTTAGTTGCAGCATGCAGGATCTTTAGTGGCAACACGTGGGATCTAGCTCCCTGACCAGGGGTTGAACCCTGGCCCCCTGCACTGGAACACAGAGTCTCAGCCACTGGACCATTAGGGAAGTGTCAGCATCATTCAGTGTTTTAGCCTTGAGTCTGACCTTTTCTGCTTGTGCCTTCAAGGTTCATCTCTGTTGCTATGTGTATTGATGATTCCTTTCTGTCTCTCAGTAGTACTCCATTGTATGATATGCAGGGCTGCTCGCTTACCCATTCACCCACTGAAGGTCATGTAAAGTGTATCTCGGGACTTTCCTGGTGGCCCAGTGGTTAAGAATCTGCCTGCCAATGCAGGGGACCCTAGTTTGTTCCCTGGTCTGTGAAGATTCCCCATGCCATGGGGCAGCTAAGCCTGTGCTCTGCGACCGCTGAGGCCTGCACGCCTAGAGCTCATGCCACACAATGACAGAAGGCGCTGCAGTGAGCCCCACGCTCCCACTGGAGAGTGGCCCCTGCTCGCCGTGGGCAGCAATGAAGACCTAGCACAGTCAGTAATAAATGAATATTTTAAACCGCTGCATCTAGTGGTTGGTGATTATGAATAATGCCGCTGTAAACATTTGTGCTGAAGGTTCTGTGTGACACAAGCTTTCATTTCTCTTGGGACAGTTTCTAGGGATGGCATTGCTGGGGCATATCTGTAAATGTGTATTTACCTTGATAAGAAAAATGTAAACTGTTTTACAAAGTAGTGTTAATAACGCACAACTTTGCATCCCCGTCAGCAACATTTGAGAGTTCTAGTTGCTCCACACCCTTGGCAACACTTAATGCTATTGTTTACTAATTTTAGCCGTTCCAAACAGTGTGTCATGGTCTCTTATTGTGTTAGGGTCCCTTTATAACACCAGAAGAAAATTTTAGAAGTAGTTACATTATTACCAAAGCTGATTTCCTTCTTTTTAAATTGAAGTATAGTTGATTCACAGTATTATATTAGTTTCAGGTGTACAACATAATGATTCACTATTTTTGTAAATTATACTTCACTTAAAGTTACTATAAAATATTGGCTATATTTCCTGTGCTGTACAATATACCCCTGTAAATTACTTATCTATTTTAAATTTTATTTTATCTATTAAAATGCTTTTATTTTAAATTTAAAAATATTTAGTCTATTAACTTAAAAATTTTTTCTTGTTTGAAGATTTTTAAAAAGTCTTTATTAAATTTGTTATAATATTCTTTCTATGTTTTGGGTTTTCGGCCCAGAGGAATGTGTGATCTTAGCTTCCTGACCAAGGATGGAGCCCACATCCCCTGCATTGGAAGGCGAAGTCTTAACCACTGGCCCACCAGAGAAGCCTCGATTATTTATTTTATACATAGTAGCCTGGCAACCCACTCCAGCGTTCTTGCCTGGAGAACCCCAAGGACGGGGGAGCCTCATGGGCTGCCGTCTCTGGGGTCGCACAGAGTCGGACACGACTGAAGCGACTTAGCAGCAGCAGCAGCAGCTTTGTGCCTCTTACTCCCTTACCCCTCTCTTACCCCTCCTCTCATTCCTNACGGGGGAGCCTCATGGGCTGCCGTCTCTGGGGTCGCACAGAGTCGGACACGACTGAAGCGACTTAGCAGCAGCAGCAGCAGCTTTGTGCCTCTTACTCCCTTACCCCTCTCTTACCCCTCCTCTCATTCCTTCCCTCCATCTGACTAGTAACCACTAGCTTGTTCGCTATATTTGTAAATATTTATTTATTACTGACAATTTGAATGATTACTCTTGGGCCTTTTAATATCCCTGGATGGAGAGTGAAGGTAATAGAGTCTGCAGGGGCTAAGAGTGTGGAACCTGGGTTCAACTTCCGATCCTGCCAATGACTTGCTGAGTGGGCAAGTGCCTATATCTGTCTGTCCCACAGTACCCCCCACCCCATAACAGAGGTTTTGTTGAAGTGACGCAGGTAAAGCGCTCAGAACAGGATATGGTTTACTGTAGGTATCAGGTAGGTTTCCTCTCCATTGCTGCCAACAGCGTTCTAACCTCAGGGTCTCTGCACCTGCAGATCCCTCTGTTGGACTAGTCCTCTTCTGATGCCCTTTCAACTACATAATTCTGTGTGTGTGTGTGTGTGTGTGTGTGTGTGCATGCTTGCATGCGCGTGCAGGCACATGCGCACACAGGCAAAGAGCTAAGATGATTTCATCAACATCTTTAATCCATTTGTATTTTTAAAACAAGGCAGCACCTGCCCTCATTATAAAAATAGACCTACCTATATGCAGGACACNGTGTGTGTGTGTGTGTGTGTGTGTGTGTGCATGCTTGCATGCGCGTGCAGGCACATGCGCACACAGGCAAAGAGCTAAGATGATTTCATCAACATCTTTAATCCATTTGTATTTTTAAAACAAGGCAGCACCTGCCCTCATTATAAAAATAGACCTACCTATATGCAGGACACATTATTTATTCATACAAGAGAGGGTCCTTTGCACAACTGTAGACTCAGGGCTTCCCTGGTGGCTCAGATGGTAAAGAATACCCCTGAAATGCAGAAGACCCGGGTTCAATCCCTGGGTTGGGAAGATCCTCTGGAGAGGGGAATGGCTACCCACTCCAGTATTCTGGCCTGGGAAAGCCCATGGACAGAGGAGCCTGGCGGGCTATAGTCCATGGGGACGCAAAGAGTTGGACATGACTGAGTAACTACCATTTTCACTTTGCACTTTTAGACTCAGGCTTGCTAGATGAAATAGAAGTTGCTAGATTCTGTCTCTTTCTCCACATATATGCTAAGTTGCATGCTAAGTTGCTTCAATTGTGTCTGATTCTTTATGACCCTATGGACTATAGCCTGCCAGGTTCCTATGTCCATGCGATTTTCCAGGCAAAAATACTGTAGTGGGTTGCTGTGCCCTCCAGGGGATCTTCCCGACACTGAGATTGAACCTGCATCTTTTACATCTCCTGCATTGGCAGGCAGGTTCTTTATCACTACTGCCACGGGTGTTTATATATATATATATAGGCTGTATCATATGGCATGTGGGATCTTAGTTCCCCAACCAGGGATCAAACCTGCTCCCCCTACATTGGAAGCATGGAGTCTTTTTTTTTTTAACATTTCCCTGACTTTATTTACATTTTCTATTAAATACAATTCATTTTTTCTAGATCATTCAGAACTGTTCTATCAGTGATTACAGGTACCCCCAGTAATCACCCTAGCTTATTTGGAGAAGCAAGGAGTCCTAACTACTGGAACACCAGGGAAGTCCCAGGCATCTTATACTTTTATATGGCAGCCCTACTCTGGGAACATTTTGGGGTGACTCCCCACCCCCCGGGGGGCTGGATTCCAAGTTTACACAGCAACACAAGGTGGGAGGCTGGCTGGGCCCCTTCTGTGCCCGCTCCTTACCGAGAACCCATTCTTTCCCTTGTTGTTGAACCCCAGAGAAACCACAGAGGACGCGAGAGGCTCCAACAGGAAAACCACATCTTAATATAACCCAAGAACCCAATGTTCTCACAATGAGATGCCCACAGAAGCACAGCATGGTTTCTTTGCATGCTTCCAGTTGTAAGATGAGCCCTGAGGTAGCTGGCCCTGCCTGTCTCCGCTAGCAACCTGGACTCAAGAGTCCTGCACCTTCCTTCAGCACAAGCTCCCTCTCGAGGCGTGTCTACCGTCATGACAGGGGGCAGGCTCATCCTCCACTGCTGGGTGGGGCACACAGAGGCTGGAGAAAGATGGTCCCCAAACCTGCCTTCACACAACCGAGGTTGTCCACGATGATAGGCAGTGAGCCTCCCAACTCCAGGGCTAATCAAGGTCATCCATGGTGAGAGGCAGTGAGCACCCCCCACACCAGGGTTAATCAAGTCCCCTTCTAGGCAAAGTTAGGCTTTGAACTTTCAGATGCTGATTCTTCCCTTAAAAACTTTCTTTTTAAGAACGTTTTTCTTTTTTGGCTCATCTTGAGAGCAGAGCAAGGGATCACCTATGTCCACCCTCCGTGTGAACCATGAAGAACAACTTGTAAGTGACTGGTAACCACCTAGCCCCATCAGTCATGGAATAGTGAGTGCTTAGAGCAGCAGCAGACTGTCCCCTGCCAGACACAGTCAGCTTGAAACCCACCTCCCTGTACAGTATATCTTGTGGTATCTATTAAGCACCTATTTTGAAGCAGACACTGTGCCAGGTGTGGGAGACCCCTGCAGAACTTGAGTCTGCTAAGGACACAGAGATACAGGCAAGAACAGAGCAACACAGACTGAGCACTAGCGGGAGCCGGGTGAACTTGGACTTGGGAGTCCAGGAAGGTGTCTTCAAGGAGCCATGCTCAGCAGACTTGTAAAGAATGGGGGAGGCTGGGGGCTGCTGGGACAAGCTGCAGAGGAATCCAAAGTGAATTCACCTGTCTGCCTCCAGCAGAACCACGACGGGGAGAGACCGTGATGAAGGATGCTAGAGACGGAGGCCACAGTGGGCTGGGCTGGAGGAGGTGGGGTTTTAAAAGTTTAGGTTTGGCACTAAGGGCAATGGGGAGCCATGGAAGGCTTTATCCAGGGGGCAGGGGGCAAAGTCTGGGGCTTGTTTTAGGTAGAAATCCCTCTAGCTGGGTGGGGGCAGAATGGATAGAGGTTGCCACCAGCAAAGTGGAAAACAGGTTGGGGGATGGCTATTATCCAGGGGAGAGAGGGTCTTTACTTAGCAGGGATGCAGGAGGGAGAGAAGTGGGTGGTTCTGAGGGGCATTCAGGTGGCAGAATGAGCTGGTTTTGGTGTAGGTATGGAGCTGGGTAGGGAAGGAGGGTGCCTCCTGGCTCTCAGCCTGGTTCCCTAGCAGACAGGCCCTGGGGGAGGCTCCGGCAGGGAGCGGGGTCGGGGATCGGAGTCCACTACCTCCGCGCTTGGGATGCAGGGCTTCAGTTCCCGCCAGTCTATGGGTGTAACGTCCCTGCCTGCTTCCCGCCATATGCCCGTTTGTATTTCCCGTGCTTGGAATTTTCCAGCAACCCCTCTGGTCACCCTGGAAGGGAGGGGGCTGGGAAGAAGTTCCCCCACCCCAGCGGCTGGCCCACTCCACAAGGCAGAGGCTGCCCTGGGCTGACGTTCTTCCTTTTCCTTTCGGGGGGAGCCCGTGGCAGGGTGTCTGGGAACCCTGGAGGAAGGGCAGGGCGTCTCAGCCATGGGGCCCTCTCTTCCCATGCACTCATGGACTCAGGGGTCAAGGAAGCCGGGTCTGCTGTGGGGGCTGGGGAGCTGGTCATCTGGCCATGTGCGCACGAGTGCATATTGCCCTGGGGGAGGGGTTCTTACCTGCCCATCACAGCTGGAACTGCAATATAGCACCAACCTGAGTTTTCTTTTTTTTTGGTGAGAAGTTGAGCTTTATTTTGTCTTAAATGAAATCTTTTAATTTTTTTTTTAAACAATGAAGATAGCAGATATTTGGCCTTAAAATCTAACATTTGTCATTATTGTGAAAGTAGTACATGGACAATTTTTTTTTTTTTCAAATTTTTGCAGTGTTCTGTTGGTTTCTGCCATACAACAATGTGAATCAGCCCTAAGTATACATATATCCCCTCCCCTCTGAGGCTCCCTTCTCTCCTCCATCCCACCCCTCTAGGTCACCATAGAGTTCCAGACTGGGCTCTGTGTGTTATACGGCAGTTTCTCACCAGCTATCCATTTTACACGTGATAGTGTATATGCTGATGTTACTTCCTCCATTAGTCCCACTTTCTCCCTCCTTCCCTGTGTCCACAAGTCTCTTCTCTACATCTGTATCTCAATTCCCTTCCTGCAAATAGGTTCATCAAAACCATTTTTCTAGATTCCATATGTATGCATTAATATATGATATTTGTTTTCTTCTTTCTGACTCACTTCACTCTGTATAACAGGCTCCAGGTTCATTCACCTCGCTAGAACTGACTCAAACACGCTCTTGTTATGGCTGAGTAATATTCCACCGTATGAACGTACCTGGAGAAGGCAATGGCAGCCCACTCCAGTACTCTTGCCTGGAAAACCATGTCTTCTTTGTCCATTCTTATATCGATGGCCGTCTAGGTTGCTTCCGTGTCCTGGCTAGTGTGCATTGTACCAGCCTGACTTAAAGATGGGCTCCCAGCTTTCTGCTACTCTGTCTCTCCCCAGCTCCCTCTCCAAGCTCTCTTCCTGTTTTATTTTCTTGCCACTGTCTGAAATCATTTATTTCTCTCTTTACATCTGATTTACATTTATTTTTTAATTTTAAAATGAAAAACTTTAAATTGGATTATAGTTGATTTACAATGTCGTGTTAGTTTCAGTACAGCAAAGTGAATCAGTTATACATACACATATATCCATTCTTTTTTTTTTTTTATTCTTTATTTTTTTTAATTTTTTTTTATTTTTTTTTTCTAATTTTTTTTTTTGGTATTTATTTATTTTTTTACACGAACTCCCAAACATGAACCACCCTCCCACCNTTAAAACTAGAGAAGCAGAGACTTATTGACCCATTCCTCTTCTAGCATGTTTGCACTGAAATTAAAAACTTCTGTTCAATGAGAATACTTATATGCAAAGTAAATATAGAGATGATAGAATTGGAAAATATATTGGTAACACCCCAACCTGACATGGTATTTATAACCAGAATACAACAGAAATTCCTGCAAATTAGTTAGAAAATAAAACAGTAACCCCAACAGAAAAACGGATACAAGTAATAAAGAAGAGAAAATCCAAACATCCATGAAGTATGTGAATAGATGCTATAATGTTCTAGTAATCAAAGACATGTAAATTAAAGCCACAATAAGAAGTCAATCTAAACCTATTAGTCCAGCAGAAATAAGAAAGGTGGTAATGCCAAGTGCTGGCAGTAATGTAGGGCCGTTGGAACTTTCAGGTACTATTACTGGGAGTGTGAACTAGAGCAGCTATTCTTGAGAACAATCTGGCTCTACTCAGTCAAAATAGTATGTGTACAACTTCTCACTTCCAACTCTATTTTGGATATATATCTCAAAGAAGTTTGTTCAGAAGTCCCAAAGGGGCATGTAAAGGATATTCCCTGCAGTGTTATTTGTATAAGCAAACTCCTGTGTTCATTACTGAAAGTGATAGGCAAAAATTTTTGAAGGCACACCACAGAGTTCAATGCACAGTTAAAAGCAACAACTTAAGATGTTCAGTTCAGTTCAGTCGCTCAG
>SJYX01012526.1:177109-210443 GCA_006410675.1 Oreotragus oreotragus | reverse complement strand
GTGAGGACCCACGCTCCTTAGAGGAGAGGGTCGGAAGAGAACGGGGCGTGAAGACACCGTCTCCTAAGAGGTAAAAGCGGAGCTGTAAGGACTTGGGCTGCTAAGCGATAGAAGCAGGACATTGAAGACCCATGCTTCTAAGGAAGGACTCAGAAACGGGGCAGCGAAGACGTCGGTTCCTGAGAGACAGGAGTAGTAAGAGGACACGGGTTTGGGAAGAACAGGAGCGGGCAGTGAAGACGGACTTCTGTGGGGACGGGATTGGGGCTTAGAGACTCCGAAGTATCTGAGGGAACAGGGCTGTAAGGACCCGAACTCCTAAAAGCGAAGAGGATAAGGGGCCGTGGCTGTGAGGAAATGAGCCTCTTAGTAAAAGGGAGAGAGTTCGGAAAAGATACAGGGATCCACTTTTTCTCCTCGTAGTCTCTGAACCGAGAATGGTAAAGGATGTATTCAGGGGAAGATAACGACTCTTTCGCGCTGCCTGCTTGACCTTTTGGCAGGCTTGTCTTGTGTCGGATGCAACCTAGGAAGCCCACTTGCAAGCATCTTCTTTTTCAGCTTCGTTCTGGTAAAGCACCTGGTGTAAAGTTGAAGCAGTTATATACTTATTAAGTGCTTTAAATCCCATTCTACTCAACTGAGCGCAGATCTCTGCATCTCAAAAAATGAGGATGGTGGAGATGAAAGGACCAGGAAAGATAATCTTTTTTTAAACTCATATTTTACATATAAGGAAGCTAAAATCCAAAGAATATTAAGATTACAGTGAGGCCACGACTGATTAGATCATGATTTTGACACAGTACCCTGCTCTGCATAGCAGGTAGGAGATGCTTATGGTTAATATTCCTTGAAAATATATTTCTAGAATCTTTGCTCTAACTTCAAACTCAAGAGGGAAGTTTTACAGATTCTAATATTTTGAGTCTTTTTACTGTATTGACATTGATAAAATGAGTGTCACTTACATGTTAGGAAACCTTTAAATGAAGCCCCTTCCCCCTCAAAAATATAGTAAGTAATTTAGAAAGTCAGGGATAAGTAAATTGTGTCCTTTATTTTTAACATAAATATTTAGTGAAGATGGCTGCTTTTAGATAAGGATGGTGGGAATACTAGAACCAGTTACTTTCGTTCTTCAGTAATATCTTTTGCTGAACCTTAGAGTAAGTTTACAGTCCCACAAGTTAAATATTGTTAATTCCATTGTACAGATATATGAAATCAGGGAGTGAAGTGCCTCGCCTGAAATCATTCGCTGCTAAGTGACCCAGCCCCAGTCAAGTCCAGTTATGTGTTTTTCTAATATTTTTTTCTGTTTTTCTGAGTAGATTCCTCACCATGTCTCAGTTTGCTCTTCAGCAAAATGGAATAGTTATACAAAGCCTAGCATTGAATAAAAGCTGTCCCTTCTCCTCCTCCAGACTCCTCTTAATATCAAGTACTGTAACTTACTAGGGTATTTAAGCAGTGTGCTTTTGAGGGGATCTAAATTCCTGTGTTTTAAAGAAGCACAGATATTCAAGATAGAAAAATGGGACCTGTATAGAACTGTCCTCACAGTGGAGTAAGACATATTAATTTTAAATTTAGGAGGCTAAGAAAGACCAATGTGAAGAACAAGGACTTAAATTGGAGTAACTTTTCAGTTATTGTAATATGAATTAGATGATTGAGGAAACCGGAATAATTTAGTTCCCAGTGGGTTTGCCTATACTGTTTTCAAATGCCTATATTGAATGCAAGTGATCAAAACTTACACCAAATTATGAGGTAAAACATGACCATACTGTCATTTCAAAATACCTGATGATTTAATTCATGATAGTTTACTCCTGAGTTATCATTCTCATCTACATTTGCAAATCATATTACTTATTTCACTCATTTGTGGCTCTAGCATTGATTGAGTTATTAGAATAGGATTTCTAAGTAAGTATCTGATCAGAAAACCATTGTGTTAGAGCAGATATGAGCCTAGAACATATTACTTTTGACTCAAAGTACTTGAGAGGCAACACATCGGCAGTGTTGATAACCTGCTCTATGAAACAAGTGTGTTGAAGAGAAACTTTTAAATCTAAGAGCTGGAGGAGACTTTAGATTTTCCCTGGTCCTTTTCTAATTATAGGAGTAGAAACTCTGGGCAAAGGCAGCTCACATAACTCAGTGGCATAACTATGGTGGCACCTAGCCCAATTGACTTGCATCTTCCCTGTGTCACAGTACCTTTCATCAGCCTCCTGCTGACCATTTTCCACAACTTTTTTTAATCCACATTTCTTTTTTAAATGTCTGTAGTAGTAAGAGTAATTATAGGATGCCACTAATACATAGCTGGATGGGTGAAACATTTTAGGCTTAATATACTGACTTTTATAATTAAAATTTAAAAGAGGAGAGCATATATAATACACTAGCAAACATTTTAAATTGTACTTACAAGTGCCACACATTCTTCTAAGTGGTTTAGAGTACATAAACTCAGTGAATGGTCACAGCAATCCCATGGGGTATACCTTATGATTAACTCCATTTTCTAGATGAGGAAATTGAGACATAAAGAGAGTAGGTAACTTGCTCAAGGACATAAAGCTAATAAGTGGCAGAGTAGATGCTTGAACCCAGAAACTGCCACCAGAGTCCATCCCTTGACTGCTGTACTGTACTGCTTTCCTGCTAGTTCAGAATTGCCTAAAAAAAAAAAAAAAAACCTGAACAGGATCAAACTAGTCAAAAAACGAGTAGAAAAAAATCCTACATTTCTGTTGCTCTCAGATCTTACAGACTGCAATAAAATGGATTCGTTGTGGTTTATTTAGGCTGGAAACCATGAGCTTGTTTAGCTGCATCTAGAAACCAGTGAGAAGAGAAACAGTCAGGTAGAAAAATCATTAAGTCATGTACCACAGTGATAAGGCTTTTATGCCATCAGGCTGGTAGCCCCTTTCAGTTTGGGGTTTTTTGTTTGTTTGAATCTTAGTTCTCTGACCAGGGATTAAACTTGTGTTCCCTGCAGTGGAAGCATGGAGTTCTAATCACTGGACTGGCAAGGAATTCCCTACTTAGTATTTGTTTAAATAATAAATTCCTAAATATTTAAGAGGTAAAAGGATTTTAAAGCCAATCCAGGCACATGATTTCCACATAGTAGGGGCTAGTAAACAGTTTGCTATTATAATTGTTCTCCTCTCAAACTGTCCTACAGTGAATACCTCTGTTTTTAATCCATAGTACATTCCTACCTCTTGGCATGCGAAGAAAATGAGTTAGAGATTTGAGTAGCCCAAAAGCAACCATAGTACGTTACATAATGGAATTCAGGTTATTTACGGTCACTTCATTCCATTGTGCTTGACCAGCGTCATCTACAGTTGAGCTAATGAAAGTTGTCAGTAAACAGATAATTTGGACCATTTTGATCACGTCGTGATTTTTTGAAATTTTATTTTAAAATTTACGCACAGTAAAATTCACTTTTCAGGTTACAGTTCTGTGAGTTGAAACAAGTGTGTACTGTCATGTAAGCACCATAACACTCAAGTTACATAACAGGTCCAGCACCCTCCAGATTTTCTTCATGCTGCTCTTTTGTAGTCAGACTTTCCCCAGTGTCAAACCCCTGGCAATCACTGATCTGTTCCCCGTCCATGTATAGCTTTGCCTTTTCCGGACCCTTACAGGAAGTAGCCTTTGGAATCTTGCTTCTTTCTTTTAGCTTAATGCACTGGAGATTATCCATGTTCCTTGTATTAGTAGTTCTTCCTTTCTGTTGCTAAATTGTATTCCATTGTATGGATATACATAGTTCATTTATCCATTTTCCAGGTGAAAGATTGTTTTCAGTTTTTGGCAATTATGGATAATGTTGCTATATATATTCACATACTGAGTTTTGTGTGACTAAAAGTTTTCATTTGTCTAGGGTCAATAGTTAGCAGTGGATTGCTAGGTCATATAGTAGGTATCCAATTTTATAATAAACTGCCAAACCATTTACCAAAGAGACTGTACCATTTTACAGTCACGCCATAGATGTATGAGGGTTTCAGTTGCTCCAGATCCTCTCTAGCACTTGTCTATTTTTAATTTTAATTATTTTAATAGGTGCTCGCTACTGCTGCTGCTGCTGCTAAGTCACTTCAGTTGTGTCTGACTCTGTGCGCCCCATAGATGGCAGCCCACCAGGCTCCTCTGTCCCCGGGATTCTCCAGGCAAGAATACTGGAGTGGGTTGCCATTTCCTTCTCCAAGTAGGTGCTTTCTGTTATCTCATAGTGGCTTTGGAGCTTCCCAGGTGGTGCAGTGGTAAAGAATCCGCCTNCATAGATGGCAGCCCACCAGGCTCCTCTGTCCCCGGGATTCTCCAGGCAAGAATACTGGAGTGGGTTGCCATTTCCTTCTCCAAGTAGGTGCTTTCTGTTATCTCATAGTGGCTTTGGAGCTTCCCAGGTGGTGCAGTGGTAAAGAATCCGCCTGCCAATACAGGAGACACAAGAAACACAGGTTTGATCCCTGGGTTGGGAAGATCCCCTAGAGTAGGAAATGGCCACCCACTCCAGTATTCTTGCCTGGAAAATTCCATGGATGGAGGAGCCAGGTGGCCTGTATAGTCCATGGGGTCGCAATGAGTTGGACATGACTGAGCACATAGCGGCTTTATTTTGCATTTCCTTAATGAGTAATGATACTGAGTGTTTTTTCATGTGTTTGTTTGCCATCTGCTTGTCTTTGGTGAACGATCTGTTGAGATCTTTTGCCCATTTTTTAATTGAGTTGTTTTCTTATTGAATCTTGAGAGTCCTTTGTGTATCCTGGATACAAATTGTTTGCAGATACATGATTTGTAAATATTTTCTCTTAGTCTGAAACTTGTCTTTATTTTCATTTGCAGAGCAGAAGTTTTACATTGTGATTAAGCCCATTTATCAATTTTTTCTTTTGTGGATTGTCCTTTTGGTGTTGTGTCTAAGAACTCTGCTTGACCCAAAGTTAGGGAGATTTTCTCCTATGTTTTTTGGAAGTTTTATAGTTTTACATTTTTACTTTTAAGTCTATGATCAGTTTTGAATGTATTTTGTATAAGGTATGAGATAGAGGTCAAGATTAATTTTTGTTACTACTGCTGTATTTTTTGTTAGGTTTTATAAACAGGGGTCAATATTACCTATTTCTCAGAGGAAACAAACCAAACAGTAGTTTATTTTAATTTTTTATAGGTTACGTATGCACATATTACAGAATTTAGGGTATATAATGAAAGATAAGTCTCACATCTTGGTTCCATGGCCACCCATTTCCCTATCCCCCTCAAGACAACCATCGCTATCAGTTTCTTACGTATCTTTCCAGGAATAATTTATACATTTATAATTATGTGTCTTTTAAAACAAGTGATAACAAATTATCCTCACTGTTCTGTACCTTGCATTTTCAGTGTACAGTGTATCTTGCAGGTCATTTGATGAACTTCCTTACTTTTTAAAAACCAGTTTATTGAGACAGTTGCATATTATACAATTCACCAATTTAAAGTATACAATTCAAGGACTTCCCTGGTAGTCCAGTGGCTAAGATTCCATGTTCCCAATGCAGGGGGCGGGAGTTCAACACCTGGTTGGGAAACTAAGATTCCACATGCCATGGGGCACAGCCAAAAAAAAGAAAAAATATACACTTCAGTGTTTTGGTTTCTTTGTTTATTTGGTTGTACCGGGTCTTAGTTGTAGCACGGGGATCTTTGATCTTCACTGTGGCATTCAAGATCTTTAGTTGAGGCAGGTTTTTTTTTTTTTTTAAGTTGTGACATGTGGAATCTAGTTCCCTGAGCAGGGATTGAACCTGAGCCCTGGAGTCTTAGCTACTGGAGCACCAGGGAAGTCCCTAGTCCAGTGTTTTATGGCACATAGAGGGCTGTGCAACCATCACCACAATCTACTCTAAATTATTTTTGTCACTCCTAAAAGAAACTGCATGAACATTAGAAGTCAGTCCCTGTCCGTCTCCCCACTCTTCAGCTCTAGCAACCACTACGGTATAGATTGGTCTATTCTGGACATTTCATATAAACGGACTCATACAATATATAATCTTTTGTGCCTGGTTTCTTTCACTTAGATAATATTTTCATGTCTCATTTTTTTTCAGTGTATTCCATTATATAGTTATATTCTAGTGTATTTAACCATCACTTTGATAGACATTTAGGTTGAAATTGCTTGTATGTATAGTATTCTATTCACATACAAGTTCATCTGTAATATAAATTGCTAAAAATAGAACCATGGGATCAAAACAATATATACTTTTCTTATTTTGATAGATATGTCCAAGTAGCTCTTTATAGAGACCTCTAACTAGTTTTCATTCCCCCCACTCCAGCAACTTAGGAAATGATTATTTCTCCATGAAATTTTCAAACACAGTATGTTTACTAAAACGTGATCATCATTGCCAAATGGCAACTAAATAGTACCTTGTAGTTCTAATTTGTATTTTTATTATAAATGAGAATAAGGATCATTTCATCGCTTTAAGAACCATTTGAATTTCTCTTGTACTGTCTTGTCTCTTCATAGTATTTATTTTGGATAGTTAGTTCTTACTGGTTTGCAGTTATTATTTATGTAGAAAAGAAATCGGTCCTTCGCTGCATCTTGCATATATTTTTGCTAGCTTGTCTTTTGTTCTTTAACTCCATTTGTTACGTTTGTTGCCGTGCAAGCATTTTTATTTTTGTGTAAGTGAACATATTAGTCTCTCTTATGGTTCCTGAGCTATAGCTCCTGAGCTTTCATTTCTTTAAAAGGATATTATTTACTCTTGAAAATATTGTTTTTCCAATTTTTAAAAATTGAGATAACTTAGATTTGTATAACATTATAAAAGATAATACAGAGCACCCTTTGCACCACCAGTTTTCTCTACTGATAACATTTTGCAAAACTTGAGTACTATGACAATCAGGATATCAACATTGATACAACCAAAACATCTTATTCCGATTTCCCCAGTTTTACTGGTACTTGTTTGCTTATATGTACTAAGTGCTACATAATTTCATCACTTTCTATAGGTTAATTTACCCATCATCACTATCAAGATATTGAACAGTTCCATCACAAGGGCTCTTCATTGCCCCTTTATAACCACATCTCCCTCCCTCCCACCNGGATAATCAGAATTAATCATGCCAGCATAAACAAAGAGATGCTTTAAGTATTTTTGAGCCAGCAATTTCTAACATAAGCAATGTAACAACAGCATCATCCTGAAGGGGCAGTGTTTTCTTGCTGTCTCTTATACACATCTAGATGTGTATAAGAGACAGGTCCCTGACAACCTCACTAATCTGTCCTCTGTTGGTAAAATTTTGTTATTTCAAAGATGTTATATGAATGGAACTATACAGTGTGTACTCTTTGAATTGGCTTTTGCTCAGCATAATTCTCTGGAAGTTCACCCAAGCTGTGCATATCAGTAGTTCATTCCTTTTTTTCACTGAGTAGTATTCCATGGTATGGATATACCACAGTTCGTTTAATGATTCGCCTATTAAAGGACATCTGAATTGACTGCAGTTTTTGATTATTGCATGTACGTCTACTATGAGCATTCACGTACAGGTTTTGGTGTAAACATAAGTTTTCATTTTTCTAGGATAAATGCTTAGGATTGCAGTTGCTGGGTCACATAGTAATTGCGTGTTTTTTTCTTTTTGTTTTTCCATATTCACTTTGTTGAGGTATAATTTTCATTGAATAAAATGTATACCTTGTAAGCATATAGTTCTGTGAGTTTTGATAAATGTAGCAGCTGTGTAAGCATTCCCCCCACTTCAGATATAGGTTTACATCACCTTGAAAACTTCCACCCTGCCCTGCTGCAGTCAGTCTCTGCCTCATCTGTCATTAGAGACTTGTGTTTAGATCATTAGATATTAAAATTTCACATAAATGGGATCATAGTATGCATTATTTTGAAACTGGCTTTTTTTCCTACCAAAATATTTTGATTCATTCCTATTGTTTTCTATATTAGTGATTTTTTTCTCTTTCCATTTTAAAATAAACTCTTAGAGCAGTTTTATTTATCTAGGAGGTCCTACCCGGAGAAGGCAGCAATGGCACGCCACTCCAGTACTCTTGCCTGGAAAATCCCATGGATGGAGGAGCCTGGTAGGCTGCAGTCCACGAGGTCGCTGAGAGTCAGACACGACTGAGCAACTTCACTTTCACTTTTCACTTTCATGTATTGGAGAAGGAAATGGCAACCCACTCCAGTGTTCTTACCTGGAGAACCCCAGGGATGGGGGAGCCTGGTGGGCTGCCGTCTATGGTGTCGCACAGAGTCGGACACGACTGAAGTGACTTAGCAGCAGCAGGAGGTCCTACTGGGATAGCAATTTTAGATTTATAGAAAAATTGAGAAGATAGTACAGAGTTCCCATATACCCTGCACCCAGTTACTGTAATAATGCACTTCATTATTAATATCTTACATTAGTATAGTATATTCATTACAACTAATCAACCAGTTTTGATACATCATTATTAGCTGAAGTCCATGGTTTATTCAGTTCTTAGTTTTTCCACTTAGTCTTCTTATCTTTTTAGACTCCTCTGTGACAGTATGTATTTAGATTTTTAAGAAATTGTTTTACAGAATGGCTATACCATTTATATTCCCACTAGCAATATGTGAGTGATCCAGTTTCTCTGCATCCTCCTTAGCACTTGGTGTCACTATTTTTTATTTTAGTTATTCTGATAATTGTGTAGTTATATCTCATTATAGTTTTAATTTGCCTTTCTTTAATGACTAATGTTAATTGAATGACTTTCAGTTTGCTTACTTGCTCTCTGCTTATCCTCCTTGGTGTAATGTCTGGTGTGACTTTTGTCCATTTTCCAGTTGAATTACTTTTTTTTAAACTATTGAGTTTTGAGAGTTTATTTAATGCATTCTAGATACTAGTCTTTTGTTGGGTCTATTCTACATGGGCTTTCACCGAGGAAACTTTTAATATTTGATGAGGGCTAATTTATCAGTTTTCCTTTTTATTGTTCATGCCTTTGGTGTCATATCTGAGAATGCTTTTCCTAGCTAGAGCCCAAAAATGTTCTTTTTTTTTTTTTATTTTGTAGTTATACATTTTACATATATTTGGTCCACTTTGAGTTAATTTTTGTATAAAATGTAAAGTTTAGGTTTCAGAATATTCTTTAAAGATATTCTGTATTTTATCTGTGATTTGATATTTAAAATTTAAATATCTGATCCATCTGGAATGGAGGAGCATATGAAAGGGAAAATGTATAACACTCCCCAGTGCAAATTGGTCAACTATTTAAATTTTAAATATGAAACTAGATGTTTTCCAGATATACTCAGTCATATACCACCATTTATTCAATAATATGTTTTTTCTCTATTGATGCATGCTATGAACATGAGTATATAGCGTTGTGTGAGAACATAAGTTTTCTGTTTTCTGAGATAAATGCCTAGGAGTGTAATCTTTTACCTATTTGAGGGAGGGGTTGGTTTATTGTCCCTAATTGTGGCATAATTTAAAATGCACAGATCTTAAATATTCAGTGTGATGAGCTTGACAGGTGTATAAGCCCATGAAATCATCGCCCACCCAGGTATGTTCCGGTGCTTTAAATTCAACCAAATAAAGGAACGGTCTAGGAAACTCAGAGCAGTGCCAGTCTGGAAATGGGTGTCTGGTTATCATCTGCTTTGTTTGTTTTGTTTTAATGGAAGAAGTAGCTCACTGACCCAGAATTTTTTAAAGTTAGAAGTATCGTTTGTTTCTCAACAGAATCAGTGGGAATGGTAAATTTCAATCTTCTCTAAGAAACTTTGATTTTTCTTACATTACACAGATTCCACTTATTTCATTAAGGCAGTTTATTTTTTTAGTAGCCATCAGAGCTATTCCTTAAGATTATTTTCCATATGATTATTCATATTTGGTACTGTGTAGATAGCTATTTTTTTTAATCTCCAGGTTCTTTTTTTTTTTTTCAATATTTATTTGGCTGCGCCAGTTCGTAGTTGTGGCATGTACAATCTCATTCCCCAACCAGGGTTCAAACCCATGCCCCTTGCATTGGAGGGTGGAATCTTAGCCACTGGACCACCAGGGAAGTCCCTATCTCCAAGTTATTAATAGGGGAATTTTCATTATCAGAAATACAAAAAAGTTCTTTCACTTACTTTGAGCAATATTCAGTGCTTTTTGGGAAGTAAGTCTGTTGAATGTTGTGAGAATGTTATTTGAGGACAGAGTATGTTCATACTGATAATCTTCAATAAAGCTTTATCATAGAACTTGCTCTGGGAAAATAGTTTGTTTTTTATAACATTAGAAGTTGTTACCATTTAACAACCTTTTCTTTTCCTGATTCTTTGGTAACATTTGTGAGTAAGGGAGAAGGAAGCATGGACCATGTGTTTTTTTTTAAAAAGTAATCTTTATGTTATGCTACCCACCTTAGCCAACTCTTGGCCAACAAAGTTTCTCTTAATCATTTAACTAGTTGCTTTTATTAAGAGTAAACTGGCAGAAGATGATTTCTGCCATTAGAGAGTTAAACAGTTTGTTGGAGAGGAGCTTAGCAGTAGGAGCAAGAGTAGAATAGATGAAGATACTCATTTAGGCTGCTGCTGCTGCTAAGTCACTTCAGTCGTGTCCGACCCTGTGTGACCCCATAAATGGAAGCCCACCAGGCTCCCCTGTCCCTGGGATTCTCCAGGCAAGAACACTGGAGTGGGTTGTCGTTTCCTTCTCCAATGCATGAAAGTGAAAAGAAAGTGAAGTCGCTTAGTCGTGTCCGACTCTTAGCGACCCCATGGACTGTGACCTACCAGGCTCCTNCCTGGGATTCTCCAGGCAAGAACACTGGAGTGGGTTGTCGTTTCCTTCTCCAATGCATGAAAGTGAAAAGAAAGTGAAGTCGCTTAGTCGTGTCCGACTCTTAGCGACCCCATGGACTGTGACCTACCAGGCTCCTCCAACCATGGGATTTTCCGGGCAAGAGTACTGGAGTGGGGTGCCATTGCCTTCTGCATTTAGGTTGCTAAGCTTTATCAAGTTCTGAAAACTTTGGCATGATTCTTGCAGGTTCAAAATCTGTAATTTTGGCCAATAAAGTGTTTCATATGCTGCTAGTTTATCCCTAACAGTAGAGCATTCATTTTTTGGAAGAGAGTCTTAATGTTACTATTGTTATCATTAATTAATTTTAAAAGTTACATATGAAAGAAATGAAGATGTTTTACTTGCTGCACAGTAGGAATAAGGAAATGTTTCTCTGCATCCAGTTTGCCTGCATCCTGGTCTTTGAAGACATGCAGGCCATGCAACTGAAATGGTTCTGTGACAAGGGTGGTGCTTGACGCCAGTTATTCATTTACAGGTAGCTTTTGAAAATGGCTGCCTCTCATTTCACCGGGCTCACAGCCGTTGCTGATGTAATTAAAGATCTAGACACTCAGATAGCTGTAAGTAAGCTCCTTGAGGTCACTGTGGGCAGAAATTCTTGAATGTGCTTCTGATCTTGATGACACCAAGGCTGAGGTCCACCGAGTCAACGTCCTGGCTCTAAAATTTAGAAGTCTTGGCTGTTCCAGGCTAGGGAGTCTGCATGTATTTAAAGATTGCTAACACTCAGAGAAAATTTGCCCTTGATGACAGAGAAGAGCTTACTCTTAACAGTTGCTAAATTTATCGTGTTTATCAGGCCCTGGCATAGATTTAAGCATGTTTGAAATACTGAAATGAACTAATCTGTTTTTTGAAGTTTTGTGACTAGGTTTCAAGTATGTGATTGTGCCATGATTTATTTGAATTTAGCCTTATTTGATGTTCAAAAATAATGCATGTACTACTTAACCAAGTATTCTGTTTTTACGAAGTCTTCAAAAATGTCTTGCTCATTCTAGTTTATTTATGTACATAAGATTCCTCATTTCATTTAATTTCTTATTTCACTTATGTGAACTATTTAGTTTTTCCAAAAGAGATGGTTTCTAAATATCAGGTGAGAGCAGTGAACATTCTTCATTCCATTTTGAATGTGCAGGTGTCAAATGAAGACCCTTCAAAGTCCAACAGACGTCATAGAATTTTACTTTTAAAACTCATCCTTTATTACATGTCTTTCCTGAATTAATTCTTTTGTTTTTCTTCTACAGTTGATTGGCCTTGGTCCTCATAGCTCCAAAAAGAAACAAGATCTCGATAAGCTCTATGAGCTGAAGTCCAAAGCAAGACAGATTATGAACCAGTTTGGTCCCTCAGCCCTAATCAACCTGTCCAATTTCTCATCAATAAAACCGGAACCAGCTAGCACCCCTCCACAAGGCTCCATGGCCAATAGCACTGCAGTGGTAAAGATCCCAGGCACTCCTGGGACAGGAGGGCGTCTCAGCCCTGAAAACAATCAGGTATCATCC
Organism: Oreotragus oreotragus; assembly: GCA_006410675.1. Taxonomy (NCBI): domain Eukaryota; kingdom Metazoa; phylum Chordata; class Mammalia; order Artiodactyla; family Bovidae; genus Oreotragus; species Oreotragus oreotragus. The sequence continues at coordinate 197,973 of SJYX01012526.1, read as the reverse complement.
TCTTTTTGTTCTCTGTGGGCACTTCTTATCTGTTCTTTAAAGCAGTGATACTTTGAGAGATATCCATATCAGATGCTGCCTCTTCCTCTCAGACTTCTTAAGTTCTTTATCGATATATCATGTACATTTATCAATTTTTACTTTGTAGAATATATGTGTGTATATATATATATACACATGTATGCATTAATACAATACCTTGCCTATGACAGGTTTTTATATATTTATATATAAATATATGCTATATAATTGTTAAGCAAAATAAAATAGGTAAATAATTAATGGCTTCATTATTCATTATTCCTGTAATAAAAGTACCCTTGCTTCCAGTCTTTTTTCCTTCTAGTTCATCTAGCTGCTCCCATTATTCATTTTCTGCAATGATTCTATAATCTGACCCCCTCTTTTTACCCATGATAACCTTGCCTATGACAGGTTTTTATATATTTATATATAAATATATGCTATATAATTGTTAAGCAAAATAAAATAGGTAAATAATTAATGGCTTCATTATTCATTATTCCTGTAATAAAAGTACCCTTGCTTCCAGTCTTTTTTCCTTCTAGTTCATCTAGCTGCTCCCATTATTCATTTTCTGCAATGATTCTATAATCTGACCCCCTCTTTTTACCCATGATTCTGATTCTGTCCTCCAGAGCCATAAAAAATAAATATAATCTCTGACTTGGGCCTTGTAGGCTGAGTAGAACAGGATGAGGAGACAGTAGTTCAAGAGAATGAGGGAGGGACCAGCAATGGTGAATGGGAAGGGTTAGGCAGATAGGAGATTGGTTACCATACTGAGTGTGGAGTTGGAGAAGAGCAGAAATTAAAATTGTATAGGTGGGATTACAGCAGAACGTACTGGGCCTATGTCAGTTTCCATTGGAACTTTTAGTCAATAAACAATCTTTGCAAATATTCAATGAGGCATTAAAATAACATAAAGTATCTTAGGGGGATTAACTTGACAGTAAAGGGACAAGAAAGGTAAGAAAGGGGGCAGACTGAGAGGAAGTCTGAGACTCTTACAGTAAGTCACGATATGTGGTAGAGAATTAAACAATAATGGTAGAATGGATAGATCTGAGACATTATTAACAAATATTTATTTTTTAAATTGTATTCTTTTTTCCTATTTCAATGTTATACAGGCTTTTCGTGAAATTTTAGAAAAAGAGAGAGTAAATAGTCGGTAATTCTACTACTACCCCAAAGTAACTGTGGTAAACATTTTAGTGTATTGATTCTTCTTTAGTGGTATATACATGTGATATAATTTTTCCTTTATGAAAGAGGGGATCATAGTTGTATGTACTTATACAAATATTCAGTTAAACAGAAAGGAACACATGTTCTTAGCCATCGAGGACCTTTTAGGCTATTAAGTCAGAAAACAAGGAAAGAAACCCAATGATGGAAGGGTACACAGGGTATGACAGAGGCTGAAGGAGGAGGTGGTTGCTTTTACCTGGGTAGCCTAGGAAAGCACAGAAAGAAGGCTCTGGGAGCTGGGCAGGTGGGAAGAAGGGTAGACGAGCTTGTCCAAAGGCAGCAGAGGAGCTATACAACTTGGGGTGGTCAGAAAATTGGTAATTAATAGAGTTTCCTAAAACTGTTCAACAGATGTTGGCCTCTCCTCTATGCTGCTCTTTCTGCCTTTCCCTAGGCTGTTCTTGTCTCTAGAATATAGTCTTCCAGTAGTAGCTCCAGGTAAGCCAGACTGAGAATTCTTTGGAAAGTAGAAATCAAACCCGGTAAATTGGCTGAAAACTGTTCTCCCAATTAACTTTAGGTATTGACCAAGAAGAAGTTACAGGACTTAGTAAGAGAAGTGGATCCTAATGAGCAATTGGATGAAGATGTGGAGGAGGTAAGATGGGACTGGGCGCTCCAGAGACTGTCCCTGAGAAATCGTACAGAATAGCCGTTAACAGCACAGACTCTAGAGGCAGACGTATCTGAATTTGACAGTTGGCTCTGTGGGTGTGTTAGTGAAGCTTTCTGAAACTCAGCTTCCTCCTGTGTTGGTAAGGTATGACATTATTTATCTACAGGGTTATTCAGGGTTTTTGTGAGGGTCCGGTAGAATAACTTACATAAATCACCTTAGAGAAGGTTTAGCACTTATGCCTAACAACACCACTATTTTTGCCTATCAGAAAGGGTGTAGTCTGCTGCTCATAGGCAGTCACTTTCAACAGTTTGAATTGTTTCTTCTGTTTCTTTTCTTTTTTAATTAATTTTTTTTTTGCCCACACTGTTGGGGCCTGTGGGATTTTAGTTCCCTGACCAGGGATTGAACCCATGCCCCCTGCATTGGAAGTGCTGAGCCTTAACCACTGGCCCATCAGGGAAGTCCCCATTCTACTGAATTTCTGAGTAATACACTTAAACAGATATCCTTTGATTCATTAATTTTCTAATAGTTGTAAACTTACTGTCATGGTAGACGAGAATTTGTTAAACCACTCACTTACATGCCATACATGCTTTTCTTTCTCTCATTTTTCCAGTATCGTTTTGTCACAATTTTTGCATAGCCCAGAAATCAGTATTTACATTATTCTGGCTATTTAATTGTTTACTCGTCACCAGTGAGCCAAGTCATGCCTATGACTACCTTTCTTTTTTGGTATAACTTATCTTCCTGAAGTAGATAATTGACCCTTTTTAGTTACTTACTTTTCTTTGTGCCTTTTTTATTCAGCTTCCACAATTAGCTATCTTATACCCCATCAACATTATTTTCCAAATGGAAAAATACTTGATTTGGGTTTTCTCCCTCTGGGAGAAACCTCCATCCTCTTCTAGTTTGATTTATATTAATCCACTTATACAGACCCCTCCCCTTCATTTTGCTCTTTTTCTGTTGGATGTCTTGTCTCCTAAATCCCACATCCTCTTACTTTACTCCCTCATTTTGTTAGACTAGATTTTTTTTTTTGTTACTTCCTACGAAAGGCTAGATGATAGGTAAAATGTTTGAAAATATCTGCAGTCTAACCTCACACTTAATTTTTAGTTTGGCTGAATTTAGAATTCTATTTGGAAATTATTTTTTTCCTGTTAATGATGAAGGCATTGCTCCATTGTCTTCTGAAATTCAAGAAACCTTAGGCTATTATGTTCCCAGTTCTTCTAGGGTCCAAATTTTTTCCTGTTCTGAATTTTCGTATGAGCCTTATATGTATCTTTTTTCTTTTGTTGTGCTGTGTTCTTACAGGCTTCTTTTAGACACTTGGGTGCCTCAATTCAGAGATGATATTGGTTTGTTTGTTTTTTTTTTTTTCCTTTTCTGAGGAATATGTAATGATAGAGAAAGGAAATGCAGGTTGCAAAAACAGTATAATTCCACTGTTATTTTTATGTTTTTTTAATCTGGAGGGAAAATATTGTCCTCGCTATGTGAGTTTGGTTTTTTAGATTAGCAGCTTTATTGAAATAAAATTCATGTAACACACAGTTCATGCATTTTAAATATACACAGTTCATTGGTTTTTAGTTTATTCACAGAATTGTGTAGTTATCAACATAATCTTAGAACATTGTCATCACCCTTAAAAGGAGCAGTCACTTCATTTTCCCCCAACTCCCACAACCTTTGGCGCCCACTAAACTGCTTTCTGTCTCTGTGGATTTGTTCATTTTGGACATTTCAAGTAATGGGAATCATAGGTCTTATATGACTAGTATCTTCCACTTGACATAATGTTTTTTAAGTTCATCCTGTTGTACCAAGTATCAATACTTCATTTCTTTTTTTTTTTTTTTCATATTTTTTTTTTGTATTTATTTATTTTTTTACACAAACTCCCAAACATGAACCCCCCTCCCACCTCCCACCCCACACTTCATTTCTTTTTATGACTGAATAATAATGATAGTCCATTGTATGGGTATGCCACATTTTGTTTTTCCATTTATCAGTTGATGGACATTTGGATTATTTCCACTTTTTGGCTATTATCACTAATATTGCCATGAACATTCATGTGCAGGTTTTTTGTTTTTTCTTTCCTTTCTTTTTTTGAAATCATGTACAGTTTTTCCTGTGGGCATACGTTTTCATTTCTTTTGGATATATACCTAAGACTGGAATTGATGAGTCAGATGGTAACTGTGTTTTTCCTTTGAGGAATTTCCTGTTTTTATAAAGTGTTCCATCCTTTGATATTTCCACCAGCTGTTATGAGGGTTCCATTTTTTTAATCTTAGTTTTTTGATAATTTCTTCTCTATTATTGTTCTTTCTGGAATGACAGTTGTCCGTGTAACTTAGTAGTTCCATGGCTGTGAACAAGTTAGTCTCCATGAATCTTAGCATCTTCCTCTATAAAATTAGGGTAAAATCCATGCCCCATTTTTTTCCCCACAGGATTATTATAACAGTAATAGTTGGATGTTGGATCTTCTGCATTGATCCTTAGTTTGGGGGTTTTTTAAAAAAATCTTTTCTATTGTTCATTTCTTTGCAATTCTAAGTTTTTCTTGCTGGAGAGATTTTCCTCAATTTTTCTTCTAAATTTTAACTTTTTTTTTTTAATAAAAAATTTAATTTCCATGAACTTTGTCTTGTTGACTGTTTTTTTTTCCCCTTAAGCCATTCTGTTCTTATTTTATGATTGTTAGGGTCATCTTCTATTTTTCTCTCTAAAGATATTAATTATGTTGTTTGACATTTTCTTCTTTTCCCTGTATTGTGTGTTTCCTCTGGGTCCCCTAATTCCCCTTTTGTTTGTTTATTTTCTTTTTAGTGTTGGAGATTTTCTTCAGATGTCTAGTAATCCTGGTATGTGTTGGGAAAAGTCGCTTGGCTGCTTTTGAAGATGAGGATTGGAAGTCTGTTCTGTTTGTAGACATCTAACAGTTCTTCAGTTTTTAGTTCCATATCTCAGTCAGGTCTTCTCTGGTTAATGATAGCTCCAAATCCTGGGTCTGGCAAATCAGTTCAGTTCTCACTGGTGTCCCCTCTACAGGCATTTGTGTTATACCTTCTGTCTGCTAGGTCAGTTCCCACTCTTTCTTTGTTACTGTCTTCCAAAAATTTGCTGTGAAAGTTTATTGGAATCTCTTGCCCATTAAGGTTTTCTCTCTTTTTCTTGTTGTCTTAGTGGATTTATATGTCTCCCCACCCGAACCCTTTTCTTGTTTTATTGGGTTAGGGAAGGAGAGGTCATTTTTGGAGTTGACTTACCATGTTTAATCATTTGAAATCTTTCTTTTAGATAGTTTGGTTCCATAGGAAAGATAGCAATATATTAATAGTCTAGCAGAAAAAGTAATGTTTATAACTATGGTTGTAATTTTATTTTATTTTTTTTCCAGAGGAAAACATGAGGAAGGTATTCACTAATCAAAATTTCAGTTTTTTTTAATTGTAGATTTTTAACTTAAGAATTCTGATTTTGCTCTTTACATAGTCTACGAATAATGGATAATGAAGTGGGAAGAATCCAGGATTTGGACTTAGAACCTTGAGCTCGAATCCTGCTTCTGCTGCTTAGTAGTTATATCGGTATAAATAAGTTAGTCTCCATGAATCTTAGCATCCTCCTCTACAGAACTAGGATAAAATCTATGCCCCATTTTTTTCTCCTCATGGAATTATTATAAGGACTCGGTGAGATAATGGAAATAAAAATGCTTAAGAGAATATGAAGGAAAAAAAAAGAATATGAAGGATTTAATGAGAAAATGAGGATTTAATGATTCACTTTTATGTTCCTCGCTAATTCAGAAGAAGATACAGAGGGGCTAGGGCTTGGGCTGGTGGACTGCTGCTAGGTAGAAAGTACAGAAAATGCATCCTCAGAAAGGTGTGAATTTCTCTCAACCTAGTTAACGACGAGTTAAACAATGAGTGGGTATGTTTCTCTTGTCCTCACTCCTCCTTACCTTCACTCAAATGCTGATTCCAGGCCTTGTAATAGAAAGTCTGACTAGATATGTGACTGAAGCAAATACAGAGGTCTCAGCAACAGGAGCCTACCCTGCCATGCCATGGTTACTCTCCCCCATCGTTTTCCCCCCCAGATGCTGCTGCAGATTGCTGATGATTTTATCGAGAGTGTGGTGACAGCTGCCTGCCAGCTTGCTCGGCATCGCAAGTCGAGCACCCTGGAGGTGAAAGATGTCCAGTTGCATCTAGGTATGTGGTCTTGTTTCTCCCTGAGGTATCCACACTGTTGCTCCTTCAGGAACCTTCCTGCCAGGATCAGACTTTAGGGCTCTGGGATTTATATATTCATTCAATAGTAACATTAAACAAGAAAGAGAAATCCATCCATGGTAGGGGAATGAGCCCTGCATTGGGTTTGCCACTTTCTAACTACCACCTTATCCTTTCCACTTACTTTCTCTTAAAGTCGATTTCCTCATTTGTGAAATAGGGATCATAATATCCTCCTTACAGGGTCATTGTGAGGATTATAGATAATGTTTGTAAAGTGACTGGCACAAAATAATGAGCTCAGTAAATGTAGCTATTCATATAATGGTATTTTCCTTCCAGTTTTTAGTTTATTGAAATATTTTTCCCAAGAACATTTTATTCCTAATGCACATATAATTTTGTATTCTGCTTTTCTACTTAATAGACACTAAATTTGAGCTTCGATTTTTCTGGGAGACACTCTAACATTGATAATCATAATCACTTGGAAATGAATAAGCCACCCCCATCCCCTGCTGCATTGGTTGCAGTATGATCAAAAGAAAGGGAACAATCTGTGACTACAAAGTCAGGCCAGAAGAATGAGGCACAGTTATTAAGGGATTCAGTGCAGATCAGCCCATGACTGAAAGGCTTCCTTCTCGGTATTAGGGAGCTCCTGCTCAGAAGGTGCTGGTACTGGGGGTGGAATAAATGACACACTTCTGGTTGACATTGCTGGTATTGTTAGCAGAAGACTTCGCATCATACTTTTGCATCATACTCTGGCCACCTGATGCAAATAATTGACTCATTGGAAAAGATCCTGATGCTGGGAAAGATTGAGGGCAGGAGGAGAAGGGGACGACAGAGGATGAGGTGGTTAAATGACATCACCGACTCAATGGACATGAGTTTGAGCAAACTCCAGGAGTTGATGATGGACAGGGAAGCCTAGCATGCTGCAGTCCCTGGGGTCGAAAAGAGTCAGATACGACTGAGTGACTGAACTGAACTGAATAGCAGAAGACAGATATTTCGGTTACCTATTATTATATAATGAACATGGCAGAAACAGCATTTCTTTTGTTAACTAGCCTCTGAAGACACACTGCATTGCATGTGCACGTGCTAAGTCACTTCAGTCATGTCCAGCTCTTTGTGACCCTGTGGACTATAGCCTGCCAGGCTGCTCTGTCCATGGGATCCTCCAGGCATGAATACTGGAGTGGGTTGCCATTCCCTTCTCCAGGAGATCTTCCTGACCCAGGGATCGAACCAGCATCTCTTACATCTCCTGCATTAGCAGGCAGGTGCTTTACCACTAGTGCCACCTGGGAATTCTGAATTCTGTTTTATGAGGCAATCACAAAGACCTGTCCGGGTTCAAGGGGAGGGATCACAGACTCCACTTCTTGATAGAAGACATACTTTAAAACCACCACAACACAAATGCATAGAGACCAAAAGTACAATGGTGGTTACCAGAGGCTAGGAGGCTGGAGCAATGGAAGTTATTGTTTAATGTGTACAGACTTTAGGTTTGGACAGATGGATGAAGAAGTTTTAGAGGTGGATAATGGTAATGGTTGTGTGAATGTGCTTACTGCCACTGAGCCGTACACTTAAAAATGGTTAATTTTATGTGTATTTTATCATACCCTCCCCAAAAAAATCCCACACAGTTTCTGTTACTTTCAGAGTTTAACATTCCTGTTTGTAAAAGTATTTTGTATTTTGATTGTTGAAAATAAAATTGGAATGTTGGTTTCTTCATTAAGGGTAATAAATAATTATCACAGACATGAATACTTGAAATTCTATATGACCAGAATAGCTTCTTGTCAGGGGGGCTAATGGAACCTGAATCATAAGGAAGCTTGCTGGGAGGCATGGGATCAGAGCATGGGAAGTTAGGGAACCTGGTGTTAACCGTCTGGATCAGCTGTGCACACCTCCCCTGCTCCTAGCCCTAGCAAGGATAAGTTTGCCAGTGGGGCTGTAGACCTTGATGGCTTTCTTTTGGACAGGCTGGGATGGATACTGCCAGTGTTTGCTTCTCACCCAGCTATTTCCTATACTTGAATGGTTAGATAACCTCACCTTCTGATTGACATGGTCTTCTTTATTTTTTTTCATTAAGTATATTTATCTGAGAGTACACATTCATATTAATTCACTATCTTTGGGTTTAAATGAATGTAAATATTCAGGGTTACTAAACTGATTAATTTAGGTATCTTCTAACTAGTTACTTGAATATATATTAAATATGTACTCCTTTTGAGTAGAGATTTATTCCCTAAATAATCTTATATGTGTGATTTTTTTACATTTGATGTACTTAAAGTGCAGTACACTTTTATTTGTAGATTGAGGGGTCCGTGTCATTATGCCAGTTTCTGACAAAGGAGAATAACCAAATGTCTGCCCTCTGGTAACTTGGAGTAGCAGTCCTACAGGCATGGTCATCCAGTGGCAAAAGGTCATGGAGCTGTGGCATGGACATACCTGTATCAGTATCTGTATTTCTGTGTGTTTATCTCAGGCTCTGGGATTGCAGTATGCCACTGAGGGCTCTCAGCCACCCTATCAGGTGGTTATTTCTGTTGTTATTATTCAGTCACCAAATCGTGTTCAACTCTTTACTTCCCTCTGGATTGCAGCACACCAGGCTTCCCTGTCCTCCACCATCTCCTGGAGTCTGCCTAATTTCATGTCCATTGAATCAGTGATGTCAACCAACCATCTCATCTTCTGTCGCCCTCTTCTCTTTCTGTCTTCAATCTTTCTCAGCATCAGGGTCTTTTCTGATGAGTAGGCTCTTCGCCTCAAGTGGCCAAAGTATTGGGCTTCAGCATCAGTCTTTCCAATGAGTATTTCTGTTTTTACTACCATATAAAAGGTCAAGAAACCAAGACCCAACATTATATTGCTCCACAGTGAAGCAGCAGAGCTAGGACCTGGCTCTTCACTCCAGATTGCTAAGAGTGCCTTTCCGTTCCTACTCCTCCTTTAGGTTTGAGAGGAGTTGCCTTGAGCATAAGGGTAAGATGATTGAAGAACAAGTAACTTTCCTGAAAAGCTACATAGAAAACCTTAGGGCTTCACACTCAAAATTTTGACTCATTTACTTCCTTTTTCCTTGTAAGAAGGTCAAACAGTGTCCTCTAAAACCTTTAAGGCACCATATGCAGTTACCTATTTGGGTCCCATAGAGCTGCTCTTCAGAGGTACTGTTTATTAGTACAGTGGATTGCCCAGGTTAGTCCTCTCTGACCCTTGTCTGAGAGTCACACTGCACCCAGACACTCTCTTCCTGGTCCCCTTATCTCTGTGTCGGCTTCTTCCTTACAGAACGCCAGTGGAACATGTGGATCCCAGGGTTTGGCTCTGAAGAAATCCGACCCTACAAAAAAGCTTGCACCACAGAAGCTCACAAACAGGTGAGAAGCCTTCAGAGTCCTAAGGCTGCCACAGCTGACTCCTTGAGTTGTGTCTCAGAGAGAAGGCACACAGCTACCGTCTGCAGCTGGGAAATGACTGCAGTGTCATTTCCCCCAAATGTCAGAGAGGGCAGGAGGCAGCAAGGCTCCATGGTACATCAGACATGTTTTTCCTTGGTACTTTGCTGTTCTCACGTGGGGTCTGTTGTTTCTCTCAACTCTGATGAGAGAGAAAACTGAGTGTCTGTGGATGTTGCTTAAAGTTGTTGATTCTAGGTTCTTCTAACATGGATGGAACTTGCCCCCACCACATCTCATTAATGAAATCTTTCATTGTTGCTGATTTGAACATCATCCAGGACCCCCTGACTAAAGGGCAGTTTAAGGAAAGAAGTATGCTATACTTAGGCCAGGAGGTAGCACCCAGGCTGCTCTGCCAGGCATTCTGGCCTCTGCCCCCGCTTAACCTTTGTTCTCTGTCCCTCTTACTGCAGAACTGAGGGGTCAGTAAGAGAATCTGTCTCCACTTTTGCTGGAGAACAAGCTGTCCCAGTCACTAGTCAGTCTCATAGCAATACTGGCCTCTATTTGACAAGTCTTAATTTAACTGGCTACTCTGATTTGAAAGTGGGCTCTTTGCAAGCTTTAGATGGCCACAGTTGGGCAGTTCTGACTGGGTGTACCTTGCTTTTCCATAGCGTAGGGTCTCTGGATGGGTATGTTTACAAAGCTCACAGAGGAAGCTCTGTAAGCAGACTGCTAATAGCCTAAGTGCAGTATTGTTCAGCAGGGAGTCCCTCAAGGCAGTGGACAGTCAGTTTGGTTCTGCTATCAAATTGTCCACTTTTAGCCCTGTGTATTTACCAGTCAGCAAATATCAGTGCCCCACTCCAGTGCTCTTCCCTGGAAAATCCCATGGATGGAGGAGCCTGGTGGGCTGCAGTCATGGGGTAGGACACGACTGAGAGACTTCACTTTCAACTTCACTTTCACGCACTGGAGAAGGAAATGGCACCCCACTCCAGTGTTCTTGCCTGGAGAATCCCAGGGACGGGGGAGCCTGGTGGGCTGCTGTCTATGGGGTCACACAGAGTCGGACACGACTGAAGCAACTTAGCAGCAGCAGCAGCAAATATAACGTTAAAACAATCTCTTAGTCAAAAAGAGTGAGCAAAGCAAGTCGTTAATTTGGCCAGTGGCTGGTAATAGGAAGATTTGAAACCCATGATCTGAATGTTGCCAGATTGGTTATGGTGGAAATTATGTCAGTTTCCTCCATTGCAGGTCATCAAGTGTGAAATATCAGCTCCCTTTGTGTGTTGGCAACAGGCTCAAAACAGAGGCCTCTTCCCTATTTTCTCCAACATCAGGAAAAGAGATTGGTGAGGGGGAGTAAGCCTAGAAAACACATATTTTGATGGCCTGTACCTTTAAATCCCAAAAGGCAAGAAATGTCAGCTTCTGCTTTTAACTTTTTTTTTTTTTTGCCATCCCGCTAGCATAGGGCTCTTTGAGTCTTTCGGTCAATGAAATGGGTCTACTGGCCAATATAAACATCTCTCAGGGCCCCGCAGACTGCACTTTCGTTAGAAGAAGTCTGCTGAGCTGCCCTGTGCCTGTAAGTTCCTGAGGACTCCAGCCTCAGGAGTGGCGTAGACCATGCTGCTTGGTAACCACATGTGGATTTCCTGGGAAGTTCCTCACTCTAACCTGTGTCATTGCTTATTTCTCTCTCCTTTCAGAGAATGGCGTTGATCCGGAAAACAACCAAGAAATAACGCACGGAAAGCTCAGGGGATGGACAGCAGTGTATTCGGAGATACTTGAGCTGAGACCTCAGCCATCTCATCCTTGGATTTTTTTTTTTTTAATGCTTTACAGAGAAGCATATATTTTTTATTAACAGTGCAGCAATATCTATAATGACTGAGAGGATCTGCCAAAAGAATAAAGCCTCCTACCCCAACTTCCAGTCCTTGTTTCCTGCCATCTCAAAGAAGAACAGTGTATCTTCCAGAGAAGATTTTATTTGTGGTTTATTATGTAAATGATTGAATAGGGGACAAAGCATTATGGTCTTGTTTGGTGAGAGAGCATTAATATTAGCAGGATTTGTAGAGGTTTCTGTTCCCTTCTCCCTCCTCCCTGTACTTTGTAATGTCAGTGTTTATATGAATATGACTTTCATTTGCTTTTCCAGAATAAAGAAGTTATTAATCAAAAGAAACAGGGTACATGGCTTACAGCCTTTGAAATGCCAGAGAAGGATAAGCAAGGCTAAATGTAGGCCTCTAGTCAGCAGATGGCAGCACTATTATTCATTTCTATGATGGAGGAAAAAACCCAGGGATTTTTCCATTATTTTACTCCAAGGAAGACCTTGCCATCAGCAGGACTTTCAGTCTAGTCTCTGCCATAACAGTCAAGGAGGGTGACCTTTTCTTATCAGCCCCAAACTGAAGAGGCATCCTGATTTGGGGAAATTGTTTTTGATCTGCTTTTCTGGAACTTCTGGAGTTCATCCTTGATGCTGAGAAAAGATAGCAGTAGACTTGGGGGAAGGCCTTTCCATGGAGGCTTCTGTCTGTTTGTAGTTGTGGAGATCCTAGTATTTTCACCATCATACAGAGGAAACCAGGTGCTTTGAGACCTCAGGGTCATGACCTTCAGTGGCACCTAGCATCATCCTGTTCTGTGCCTGGCAGAGACCTTTGTGGATCATGAAGTTTCCAGGAACTTCAGGGAGCGTGGCTGCCCACCCAGGGGCCACCAGCATGGACACATCCCCCTTGCCCTGCTTTGGGTCTCTGCCTCCTGAGACTTGGTCTGTGGTGGGACCCTGCTTTTCACTCCCTCCCACCTTGAGTTTGGCCCCATGACCCCTCTCTTTGACAGCTTATAGATCTCCTGAGTGAGCAGCTTAAAGTCTGGCTGGATATCACCGTTGCTTTTGGCTGAGGTCTCAACATAATAAACACCCAAAGAGGCAGCCAGCTTCTCGCCTTCCTCTGGCATCACCTGTCGCTCAGTCATCACTCTGTGGCCTCCCACCAGGCAGAGGATGTTGAAGGGTTGTGCTTTCTCCAGAACCTCCTGATTCTGCTGGGGGACACTCAAAGGATGTTCTGTTGGTGATTACCAAGCTGCAAAAAGCCTTCCACCGAGTTCTGCAGTAGGAGCAAGTCATTGGCCTCGGCAGCCAAGAAGGAATCCAGAATTAGTTTTGAATCTTCCATTGAGGACAGAAGAGGGTAGGGAATCCGGGCAGTTTAATGGCAAGAGCTGGGTTGAGTCAAAAGACCTCAGTTCTTGATCAGCTGCATGACAGGTGAGTGCATTCCTCCAGCTGAGACTCGTCCTGTGTGCTTCCTGAGAGGCTTGTTCATCCAGCGAGTGTTTATAAGCTGTGCCCCTGCCCATGCCAGGCATGGCCAACGGTGATGAATGAACACAGGGAGCATTCCTCCCGCTGCGGGAGAGGGAATCTGCCTCCATGACGAGAACTACAAAGCAGAGGCTCCCAGGGTCAGGGGAGAGCATCCGAGCAGCTGAGCTGTAATCTAAGGGATCCATGGGAAGGCAGGGCCACTTTAAAGGAGAGTGAGCTGCACATTCACCAACCCCAGTGCAGTGTGGTGAAGTGAGATGGGCCAGCCAGGTCATGCGATGTCTTTTGGGCCTCAGAAAAGTGGGCTTTACCCAGAAAGCAGGAACCATTGAAGGATTTTAGGCAGAATGGTAAGACTGGTGTTTTGAAAAGATCACTCTGGCCAGACAGTGGAGAGGATAAGAAAACATTTGTAGAATCAGAGGTTCATAAGAACGTTGTTGCTTGGACTGAGGTGGCTGTAACAAAGTGGAGAGAAGGGAGATTTGACAGCTGTTTAAGTGGTGCACGCGTGGGCCTTGGTGACTGGATGTGGGGAGAGAGAAGTCACCAAGTATCTATAAGGGATCTCCTAGCTCGGTGTCTGGGGCAGCTTTAGCCTGGGTGCAAGGCCTTCTACCGCACTAGCTGAGTAACCAGGCCCGTCTGATTCCCAGAGCCCCGCACGCTGAGCACACAGATGACTTCGCACATGCTGAGCAGCCGAGGGAGTGGGGAGCAGGGCTGACAAATTCGAGAGCTCCGGAGAGAACTCGGGTGCCGTGTGGTGTGCCGAGCACCTTCTGTGAATAAGCTTGTTTCCCCAACAAGCCTGAAGAAAAAGTGTTAAGCACTTTGCAATAATCTCATTTAACCCCATTGTTCAGTGAGGCAAGTGAATTTTAGAGAGTTTAAGTAATCTACTCAAGATCACACAGGTAGTGGTGATGGTGCTAAGGTTTCAACCAGGTCCCTCTGACTCCAGAACCTGCTCCTCTGACTGTGCCCTAAACTCTCTCCCCAAGTCCTAGCGGGGGACAGAGAGGGGAGCGACAGCGCATGCAAAGACCTGGAGGTGTGAAGAAGTCACCTCATCAACATGGCTGAAGCATAAGGTGCTGTCAGGAGAGAATGGTCAGAGGTGAGCAAAGTAAGCCTGGGGGTGGACAGCCCTCAGGCCTGGTGGTAGGGTCCAGTGCCCATGTTTGGAGTCTGCCATGTGTGTGTCTTACACGGGTTTGGGAGGGTGTGGGGAGCCCAGCTGGCTGACCCTGAGCTTCCCACCCCTCTTCAGCCTGAGCATCACCTCTTTCAGCTGTGGAGCATTTTAGGGCTGTGGGAAAGATCCCGACAAGATTCTGACGCTAGTGAAAGTTGCTCAGTCGTCAAGATTCTGACGCTAGTGAAAGTTGCTCAGTCGTGCCCGACTCTGCGACCCCATGGACTTGTCCAGACTCCTGGAGAATACTGTTCCCTTCTCTAGGGGAGCTTCCCGACCCAGGGTCCCACATTACAGGCAGATTCCTCACCTGCTGAGCCACCAAGGAAGCCCTCTGACGATAACAGCAGGCGTATAAACAGAAAGTTTGAATCAACCAAAAGGCAGCTGCAGGGGGTGGTCACAAAAGCGGGTGGGTTTCGAGGACCTGGAAGGCACCATTTGGGATCAAGACGCCATCCTGGCGAGGGCCCCTCCTGCGTGGGGTAAAGCAGGCAGGAGGGGGCAGCACTGGCCTGAGGGGCCGCAGCTCCCTGTGGCTGGGAAAGTTCCCCTCAGTCCCCCAGTGTAGTCCTTTGTTTTCCAGGTAAAGGCCCCTTCCCTTCCTCTTTGTTTAAAACAATTTGGCTGTGCTGGGCCTTTGTTGAGGCACATGGGCTTCTCTAGGTAGTTGCCCGTGGCCGGTGGGATCTTAGTTTCCCAGCCAGGGATCGAATCTTGCTTTGGAAGGCAGATTCTTAATCACCGGACCACCAGGGGAGTCCCACCCCTTCCCTTTCTGATGGGCGGACTCTCCCCTCAAGGGTGGGTGGTATAGAAGGCAGAGCAGGGGCTGAGCCAGGACCTTTCCTGGCCAGCTAGACCCCTAGGCTCTGCCTCCACCAAACTCTCAAGAGAAGTCCACCTCCACTGCCTGGGTGACGCCCTTGGCAAAGATGCCCTCCCTGCAGGCCCCATGTGCTGACCCCTTTCTGCCCTCTGCTGACCTGAGTCCCAGAGCGCCGGCTATGTGGTGTGAGGCTTACCTCTCTCAACACTGGGACTCCTGCGAGACACGTCCCAGCCAGGGGTCCTAGAGAGATCCTCCCGTATCTGTCACCCACCAGGGCCAGGATCTAAGAATAACTTTCATAAAGAAAAGAGGAAAACAGGATGGGCTTGGTGCTATTTGTTGAAGCTGAGTTATGAGTACAAGAAGTTCTTCACACTACTTTATACTAGTTTCTTTATTCTTGGTTATGTTTCAGATTTTCCCGAATGGTCTTAGAAAGCCCAGTGTTCCCCTGCCCAAGAGCTTCCTCAAGGGAATCAGCCCGGTCTTGAAGAACTGCCCTCTAGTGGGCCAAAAAGGTACAGCAGAGCCTGAAATCTGCAAACAGGAGAGCCGTTCCAGAGTGCCCTAAAGGCTCAGGGAAAGAAATAGGTTAGGTTGGACTAAGCTTTGATGGGTGAACAGAGTTTTGTCAGAGATGGAGGAGGGACATCCCAGGCAAGAGAATCACATACGAAAGACCCAGAGGGGGCTTGCTGGCCTAAGTAACCTAACATTTATTAAGTGTTAAGTAACCTAACACTTAATCCATGTCGTAATTAATCCTCTAACAAAACTGTGAGGTAAGAATCATTCTCATTTTACCATGAAGAAACTGAGGCTCAGAGGTAGAGGAAAGATCTCCCAGAACGCTCCAGTTCCAGCCTGTGCAGAGTGGGTCGAACAAACCTTCCCTCTTCATCTGCCAGGTTTCAGTTGCTCCCAGAATAGGCAGGGTCTTCAGAAAGGGTCTCCGGGTGGCAGACCTTCGGTTCTGTTACTTCTGAAGGGCACAGGGGATTCAGGACTGGGTTGCAAGGTTTTCAGATGAGGAAGCAACTCATGGAAAGGCTTGGAGGCCAAGTAGCCTGTGGGGAGCCCAACCCATATCTCTGCAAGAGGTCAGGACCTTTAAGAACTTTGTTAGCAATAAAAATAAAAAGAACTTTGTTAGCATCTGGAATTCTTATTTCCCTAAAGTATGTACTTTGGCAGTCTCTGTTCCCTAATAGTCATAAGAGCAAAACCCTCAGGGGAAGAAGTGGACTTCCACCTTCTGAATTCCTAGTGCCTAATGAGGAGTACTGCCTTTGATTTGTCATTTGATCCTTTCTAAAACTTGTATTACCCCCATCTTACAGATGAGTCCACTGAGGCTTAGATGAAATGAGTTCCCCAGGGTCCCACAATTGTATATAGCAGAGCTGAGATTCAAACCCAGGTTTGACCAAAAGCCTGTCCTATTTTTGGCAGCTGGGATAATGCAATGGTTACGAGGAGGCCATATTATTCTGAGTGTTGCAGGCTGATCGGATAACACAGGGAGGGAGGAAAGTGCTAGGGTCTTCCAAGCAAAGAGAACAGCATGTTCAAAGCCCAGGGCTGTAGGTGGTTGGGAAGCTGGGCAAAGCAGGCAAAGCAGGTGGAGATGCCGTAGGACCAGATTAGACTGGACTTGGGGGAAAGGGTTTGGATTTTACCCTGCAGGCAATGGGGAACCAGGGAAGAATTCTAGGAGAGAAGCAGCCAGGTCAAATCTGTATTTTAAAAAGATCCCCTGGGGCAATGTGGATGCTAAATCACACCCAACAGGCCTGAGACCCTCAAGATGGGTGATACACTCTGCACTAAAGATTGGGGTGGGGGTTGCCGCACTGAGATAGCAATGGCAAACTGCTTGGCACATGGTACATAAGAAGTGCCCAGTCAGAGCTGGACACTGTTCCTTCTGCCTAGATCTCTGCTTTTAGCCTGGTTCTTCCTCCTCATCTAGGTTCTCAAATCAAAGGCCATCTCCTGAGAGAGGCCTTCCTTGACCATCTGCTCTAAAGGAGCCCCCATCACCCTCAGGCCCATCTCCAGGATCTGTGGTCTTTATAGCACTTACAGCTAGGGACTCATTTAGTCCCACTTACTAGTTTTTTCTCTTCCACTAGAATGTCAGCCCTAGGACTGCTTTTCTGTTCTGTTCACTGCTGTATCCCTGGAGCCCAGATCAGAGTAGATGCTCATTTTAAGACATTTTTGATGAAGTAATGATAATAACTCTAAAGCAAATAATTTCCCTCTCCTGCCTACCCTTCCTTATCTGTGAAATGAGGAAAATCATGCCAACCTTGCCAAATAAATGTTCAGAAGAATGAGTGATGTTTTAAAAAGAGAAGGCAGGGAGGAAGTAGAGGTCCCTCCTGGACTAGGTGCCATGGCGAGGAAGCTAAAAATCACCCCAAGTAAAAACTTCCCAAGACCCCTAGGAAGGAGGGGTTTTCAGTGACAGGTTACTGAGGAGGAATCTGAGACTCAGTGAGGTAGAGTAACTGGCCCCAGGTCACAAAGTGAGTAGGGTGGCTGTGCTATTTTTGCTATGGCAACTGCCCTGCCCTGCCCACGCCTGCTGGCACAATGAAACTGCCCAGATATCCCCTTTACACCTACTGTGTTGCCTGTTCAGTTGCCATGTCCAACTCATTGCGACCCCATGGGCTGCAGCACGTCAGGCTTCCCTGTCCGTCACTGTCTCTCGGAGCTTGCCCAAGTTCGTGTCCACTGAGTCAGTGATACCATCCAGCCATCTCACCCTCTGTCACCCTCTTCTCCTGCCTTCAGTGACGTGTAAAGATTCCTCTCTCCATAAAGCTTTCCTTCATTGCCACTGGATATTTTGTGCCTAGCAGCTTCTGTGGCAGGTTAAGTTCCCCAGTAGCCAGATTCTGAGAACAAAATCAGTGTACAGACTTTTATTTTTTTTTTAGTATTTGTTTGGCTGCACCGGGTCTTAGTTGCAGCAGACAGGATCTTCAGTCTTTATTGCATCATGTGAGATCTTTAGTTCCAGCATGAGGGTAATGTTCCCTGAGCAGGGATTGAACCCGGGCCCCCTGCACTGGGCACTCAGAGTCTCAGCCCCTGGACCATGAAAGAAGTCCCCTAGACTTTTATAAATAAATTTTTTTTCCACGCTATGCAGACTGTGGGAACTCAGTTCCCCAACCAGGGGTTGAACCTGGGCTCTTGGCTTTGAGATCACAGAGTATTAACCACTGGACCACCAGGGAATTCCAAGGGTGCAGACTTTTTTTTCCCCTTGTATTTTTGTGCAGATTTTTATTAGGAAATTCTTTCTTAAAAAAAAAAATATTTACTTGGCTGCACCGAGTCTTAACTGTGGCACTCAGGATTTTCGATCTTTATTGCAGCATGTGGGATCTAATTCCCTGAGCAGGAACTGAAACCAGGCCCCCTGCATCCGAAGCTCAGCGTCTTAGCCACTGAACCACCAGGGAAGTCCCTATTAGGAGATGCTTGAGATCGATACCTGCTTTGAGGGGAGGAAGGGAAGAAAGCAGGATTGAACAGGATTTAGCTGTGATGCTGTCCTAACAGTGGCCTCGACCCCATGGAGAATGATGAAGATGGGTGTTTCCTTCAGAGTTGAGGCAAGAAGGCCAGGCCTTTGAACACTCCCCCCGCCCACAACAGAGCTGATACATTGATGCTGGACTGTGGGCTGCCCCAGATGAACAGGCAGTTCCCAGAGAGAGCAGTCTGGGCTCCGCCACCACATAGCACTCCCAGCAGCTAGGAGCTTTGGTGGGGAGGAGGCCATGGGTTCTTCAGCCCTGAGGGGAGATTTTGGTGGCTAACCAACAGTGTCCACCATGTGCCCAGCCAGAGAGCTGCTCATATTCATCCCTGCCTCTCCAATCCGTGGCCTTGGAGTAGGAGCACTGGGCAGCAATCCGGGTTTTAGGACACACTTTCTCATCCAAGCCTGAAGACCTGGCTCAGCCTGAAAGCCCCTGCCCCGCTCCTCGCCTGTGTAGCAGCGTCCACACGCTGAGCAGCTTGGCGTCTGAGCCCAGGACACTACCGGAAATGGCCACACCTTAGCCAAGAGAGGAGAGAGCAGCAGCGATGACCGTTCTTGCTATTCGATTCTCACAGTGTGGGAGGCGCTGGCTCTGGCTGAGCATAGCGCATCCATGATCTCAGTCATGCCCACAACCCCCCATGAGTGGGGTCTGCTATGAGCTCCTCTGCCCACAGAGGAAGCAGGCTCCAGGACAGGAAGCTGCGCACCTGGCCTCTTAGACCTTTCTGGTGGAAAAGGGGCTGAGCTCTGAGACCCCAAAATCCAGGAGGCATGACTGTGCCAGGATATGGTTTGTAATAACTGTGTGAATAGGTTCTGCCATTTGGCCTCCAGAGAGATCCTAACACTCCCCATCCCACCAGCACTGCTTTAACCCTTTCCCTCCTAGAGTCAGCACCTGCATGGGCCCGGGTGCTGCATCCTGCTGGGCAGCCTGGAGATCTGGGTGTTCTGGATGAGCCGCACACCCCCCCAGTCCTCCTCCAGTTTGATGGCCCCCTGCCACAAGGCCTGCTGGATGGTGGTGGTAAGGGTGTCGAAGGCCAGGTCCACATTGCAGTTACTTTTGGTGGAGGTCTCCATAAAGCCCATGCCCAAGGAGGCAGCCAGCTCCTCCGCCTCCTGGGTTGAGACACAACGGGCACTCTGCAGGTCACTCTTGTGGCCAACCAGCAGGAAGATCGCCTTGTCCGGGCCCTGAGTGGCCATGACCTCCTGATGCCAGTCTCGAATGTGTTCAAAGGACTTCCTGTTTGTCACATCAAAGACCAGCAGGACACCCACCACATTCCGGTAAAAGGACCTGGTGATGCACCTAATGGTGAAGGGAGTAAGGTGGGAGAGGGTTATGCCTTCAGCACACCGGGTCCTGCGTCCTCCTCCATCCGCGGACTGCCTCACACCCCCATTTCAGCTCATTTCACACCACTCTGCTTCCCCTTTCCCCGGTCTGTGTCTCTCCCAAGTTACTGTGTGTTCCTCAGTCAGGGAGCAGGTTGATTCCCATACTCTCCTGACCATTCCTGGAGAAAACCTGATGTTTTCCTGATTGCAGGTTTCCCCATTTCTCTCCCTGGCAAACTCCTACGCATCCTTCACAGCCAACACAAATTGCTCTTCTTTCCACCTTTCCCTGACACCTCCCTCTCTCTGCTTCTGTGGGCCCTCTCAGCACCCAGGTCATTCATCCCTCTAGGTTTCAATGTCGAATATTCCACTAGGGCCGGCTGGGCCAGGTCTCAGGCATCAAGCTCAGGGGCTCAGCCCACCAGCTGTTATTTGTAGGATGAATGACTCAAGCGCGAAGGACCCCGGGCCCAGGGCAGGGACCCCCAGATCTCTACTTGGGCCACTGAGGGCGGCGACTCTGCAGGATCCCCATGGTCACCCCGCCCCAACCAGAAACCCCTCACCCCGAACCCTTCTCGTCCCTCCCCCGGCCCACCTTCCACCCACCGCGCACCTGAAGCGCTCCTGGCCCGCCGTGTCCCAGAGCTGCAGCTTGACGCGCGGCCCATCCTGAAGCTGCACAGTGCGGGTATAGAACTCGACGCCCACCGTGGGCGCCGACTCGAGCTCCAGCTCGGGCTCGGGGATCCCGGGCGCGCCCCTCATGTAACACCGCAGCAGCGACGTCTTGCCCACGGCCGCGTCCCCCAGCAGCGCGACCCGAAACTGGTAACGGCAGCCCCCCGCCTCCATGGCCAGCGTCTCGCCTGCCGAGGCCGGGCGGCCCACTGTGCGACCCCGCCCCCGCCCCGCAGCCACGCCCC
>SJYX01012526.1:110373-166221 GCA_006410675.1 Oreotragus oreotragus | reverse complement strand
ACAGAATTCAGCAACATATCAAAAAGCTCATACACCATGATCAAGTTGGGTTTATTCCAGGAATGCAAGGATTCTTCAATTTACACAAATCAATCAATGTGATACACCATATTAACGAATTGAAAGATAAAACCATATGATGATCTCAATAGATGCAGATAAAGCCTTTGACCCTAATGAAAATTTTAATCCCATGAACAAAAAGATACTATGTTTTTATTTTTCATCATATAATATTAAAAATGTTAACACTAAAAAACAAAATTGTGAGACAAAGATTTCATTATGCTATGTGGAAAGGCAGTACAAAATCCAGTTAAAAAATGAAAAGAGTATCAATATTATAGCCTATTGAGTGATGATCTTAATTTTTAAAAATAGTATGAATATTTAAATGTTAAATATTTTATAGAGGCTGTCATTACAAAGTTTTGTGTTTGTCATGCCTGAAGAGCTAGATATATTTATTAGGTTTGCACTGAACATGTATTAAAAAAAATAGATCTGAGATTCAAGAATCAGTTTTTCCAAAAAGCATCTCTCTAGTACAGATAAGCCTTTTTCCTCCTTCAAATATTTCTAGTATGGCATCATTAAAAAGTAATGGATCTTATGTTCGAATTTTTTATTTCTTAATTGCCATTAAAACCCCAGTCATACTGACTGTCCTTAGAGTCCACAGATATAGTCGTATGTGCTGCCTAGAAATGACGCACGGGCTGTCAAGTTTCCTATCCTGGATTTTCTTTCCTTCAGAATGAGAAAGAGAAGTACATAGTTTGGCAGAGAGAGAGAAATGATAATCCTGTTGCCTAAGAGGCAAATGTTTTAGTGATGTGCAAAATAAAAAGCATTATAAATTCCAAGTGACATGTGATGCTGTTCTAAGTGTGGGAGGTAAGAATATCTGCGGAAAGGAATTGTTTGTGGAGGATGGAAAACTAAGGTGGACAAATGGAGTTTAGGTTTGGAGCATGACTTAGGTTGAAATGTGCATCTAGAAAAATCCACTGTCCCTCTATTTTTCATTTTCCTGATTCACTCCCTAATCTTGTTTTCTGTATGTTTTTTTCCACTGCTTTTCTCTCCTCCTCTTTACTTTGAGCCATGTTTTACTTTAAAAAAAAAAAAAAAGATTATGCCTTAATTACGTGGTTATATGACTTGTTTTTTGAAATACAAATGCAAACTGAAGCACCTCTGTCTTACACATATGGATGATGCTACAGGTCCAAGTGACAGAACACTGAAGGCTGGCCCAGCTGGAGAGTCTTGTCTTCCTATGGGCTTCACAAAAATTAGCAGATTTCTGAGTCAACGTGGTAAATGGGTCTGTTCTGAACTGTATATCCAAAGTAGTATAGGTAAGCTTGAAATTCAAAGAGATATACCTAGGGTGGAGTTTTCAAACGTGATTTTTTTTTCCACCCTGAAGTAAATTACCTTACATCTGCAAGCTACTGGAAAACTATTAACTTTACAGAAGTATCAAGTTCCAGGATTTATCATCTTATTTATAAATATAATGTACAAAGTCATCCACAGTTCCTGATCATTTTGAGTTGCCAGGTTCTATTAGAATAATTTCC
The DNA here is from genome assembly GCA_006410675.1 of Oreotragus oreotragus. Classification (NCBI taxonomy): domain Eukaryota; kingdom Metazoa; phylum Chordata; class Mammalia; order Artiodactyla; family Bovidae; genus Oreotragus; species Oreotragus oreotragus. The sequence goes on along the minus strand of SJYX01012526.1, from coordinate 164,632 downwards.
TTTCTTTAGTGTTTGAAAGATCCATAAATGAATAATAGGTCCTGAGATCGTGTTGATTTATAATTGGAGTAAACAGCTGAGTAAGTTCATAATAACTCACTGACATATAGTAAGAATAATCACTAACTGTAATAGCCAGCAGGCACTTTAAATGAGTATGTAACAGGAATACTAATCCATGCATATTTTAAAGTTTTGGTGACAGCATTAATTACTGATTCCCCCAAGAGTATAATGTTGTTTTTAGCTTATAGTTTTGAAAGGTATATAAATTCCAAGCATTTTCAGTGGTCAAAATTGCTCTCACTCTGTAAACTGAAAAGGCAACTTGGGGACTATGCCAATTTTTAAAATATCTGTTTTAGAGAAGTTTTTGTTCAAGGCCAATAAGCATGATCAATGTGTAACAAAGGCTGGATCTAGCCTCCTAAGAGAAACAAATAACTGGACAAAATGAAAGAAACAATGCTTTTCAAGATACTGGACTTTAGGCAATGGAGGATAGTGACTTGAGATAGGGGGAAAAAATAATTAAGTGAGCTCTAAATTGTCTAAGTTTACCATCTTGAGGGAGTTTCCAGGTCACAGAGCAAGAAAAAATCCAGGTAGAACTTGGCAGGCTCCCTGAGTAGAGAAGACAGATCCAATAGTCCAGGGAGAACAAAGTAGCTGAGTTCATAAGACAGTGTTGAGATAATAAAGCTGCACACAGAGAGAACTTTAGATATCTGTCAAGGGGATCCCACAAGTGTTCATCAGAGGACTGATCAGTGAAAGCATATGAAAAATGACCTGAGCCGTGGAAATGAACCACCTAAAAGGATTAGAATAGAGAAACTTGAGCTTGCCAAGTTTTGGGAATAACACTCTATTTCCATCAGTCAGACTGGAAACCCTCATAATTCACTGAACATTTGGTAGTGTATTCAGAAGAATGTTAACCTCAGTGGTGGGAAATAATTAGCCATGGATGGAGCACAACTCCAGACCCACCTAGCAAATTGTAAATGGAAGACTCAAAAGTCTCCAACTTTTTCTCAGTAGCATGACTGTCTCCCAGAACAAAGGTTGAGAATGTAGTATGATAAAAATATCTAATACCCAACAAGGTAAAGTTGACAACGTCTAATGTCCGATAAAAATGATCAGGCATGAAAACATGCAGGAAAATGCAACTCATAATGAGGAAAATAAATCGATTGAAACTGATCCAGATGTTAGAATTGGCAGACAAGGACACTGAAACAGTTATTACAACTGTATTCCATATGTTCTAAAAGCTAGAGGAAAAGTTGAATATGTGAAGTAGAGAGAGAAAAGATATCAAAAAATAGCCAGACTTCAAGAGGTGAAAACTACAATGGCTGAGATGGAAAAGGCGTTGAATGTTATTAACAGCAGACTATCTATTGCAGAAGAAATGATTGGTGAACTTGAAGATATGACAACAGATATACAAAATGAAAGGCACAGGGAAAAATACATAATTTTAAAAATGAACAAGATATTAGTGAACTTTGGGATAACTCTAGAATCCTAATTATAATTGCGGTTGGAAGCAGGGAGTTTGGCTGAAATGGCAGAAAAGGAGTAGTAAAAAAAATATTTGAGAAACAATGATATGAAAATTACCAAACTGATTAAACTATAAATCCACAGTTCCAAAAATCTCAACAAACTCCAGGCACAAGTAAAATGAAAAAATACACACATACACACACATACATATATTATCTATGTTTATATACATAAGTATTACACATATGTATTTTATAAAGGTAGATTATAATTAATTTGATCCAAACCAGTGAGGAAGGGAAAATTGTATAGCCAGTTATATGTGTCTAAAAGAAATTATGTTAAATAGTAAGACACACATATATTAACAGTAAAAGGGCCAAAAATTATATGCCATGCTAACATTAATCAAAGGAAAGCTGGAGTGGCTGTTTAATAACAGATATAGTATATTTCAGAAAAATAATATTTCCAGGGATTAAAGACATTCATCTCATAGTGATAAAGTGGTGTTGTAACAAACCTAAATGTTTACATACCTAATAATAGAGCATTAAAATACATGAAAGTAAAATTGACAGAACGTCAAGGAGAAGTAGAAAAATCTGTAAATAGAGTAAGAAATTTAACAGCTTTATCTCAAAAACTAAAAAAGAGGTAGAAAATCAGTGATCATATATTGAACTTGAGCAATAATATTAAACAGATTAACTTAATTGACAGAATACTTGATCCAAAAATAAAAAAATACACTTTAGATCCTCATAGAAAATTTATAGAATAATCTATATCCTGGAATATAAAACAAATCTCAATAAATTTCAAAAAATTTGTGTTAATTTATTACAATTTCTGATTAAAATGAAATTAGAAATAATTAACAGAAAGATCTCTGGAAAATCTGAGATGTTTAAAAATTATATAACACACTTCTAAATAAGCCATGTTTCAAATCTATTTTAAATTTAATAGGATTTTTTAAAAAATATTAAAATTGTGGATTGTTGCCTATTCAGTACTTAATACTGGAATCACTAAATGTATGTATTATTCTTTCAAAAGTTGTCTCAAATTAATGACCACATCTTCAACATTAAGAATCTAGAAAACAAAGAGTAATGACAGCTAATGTAAAAAAAAAAAGAAAGAAATTAATAAAGAGCAGAGTGTTTTAAAATTGTTTAATTTTAAAATAGAGAAAATAAAATGATAAAAGTAATAAAACTGAAAATTTTTAAATTAAATTAATTAAAAACTTAAAACAACTTTATGCAAAGAAATTTGACAAAGAGAGAAAAATAAAAAATTTTGGAAATGAAAAAGAAATGTATTTCTTGAGCAACTTGATTCTCTTTTCTTTAATTTATTTTTTAATTTTAGGAAAATTATTTTATAATATTGTGTTGGTTTCAGCTGTACAACAATGAAGCTTAGTCATAATTATACATATATCCCCTCCTTCATGAGCCTCCCTCCTCTCTCCGCATCCTACCCTTCTAGGTCATCATGGAATGTGAGGCTGACCTCTTTGTGTTATACAGCAGGTTTCTACTAGGTATCTCTTTTACACATGGTAGTCTATATATGTCAAGGCCACTTTCTCTATTTGTCCCATTCTCTCCTACATGCCCTGTGTCCACAAGTCTGAGATCCATATTTGAGTACCTTTTCCTTTCTTGCAAATAGCTTCATCAATACCATTTTTCTAGATTCCATATGTATGTGTTAATATACGATACTTGTTTTCCCTTTCCGACTTTCTTCACTCTGTGTAACAGGCTCTAGATTCATCCACCTTACCAGAAGTGACCCAAATTCATTCTTTTTTATGGCTGAATAATATCCATTGTGTATATGTACCACATCTTTATCCATTCATCCGTCAGTGGACATCTAGGTTGCTTCCATGTCCTAGCTGTCGTGAATAGTGCTGCTATGAACATTTGGGTTCGTGTGTCTTTTTAAATTATGGTTTTCTCACGGTACATGCCCAGTAGTGGAATTACTTGGTCAAATACTAGTTTTACTCCTAATTCTTTACGTAATCTCCATATTGTTCTGCATATTGGCTGTATCAATTTACATTCCCACCAACAGTGCCAGAGGGTTCCCTTTTCTCGACATCCTCAACATTTATTGCTTGTAGATATTTTTGATGATGGTGTGAGGTGATACCTCAGCATAGTTTTGATTTTCATTTCTCTAATAATTAATGATATTAGGCATCTTTTCATGTGTTTATTGACCATCTGTGATTGATATCTCTTGAGGAAATTGACTCTGTAGTTAAAGCATTACAAAAGAGAAACCTCCAAAACAGAATGACTTTACTGACAATTTAAAACAAAAAATTAAGGACAATGTAATACCAATTCTACACAAACTTCTCCAGTAAATTGTAGAGGGAAGACTATTTCCTAACTCACTTTATGGGGCCAACATTACTTTACTATCAAATCCAACAACAAAGCAAGAATAGAAACTGAAACTAATATCCTTATAAATACATGGATACCAAACTTTCTTACAAAATTTCAGAGATCAAATCCATAAATACATACAGTGAAGTTCATCTCAGGAATGCACAAACGATTTAGCATTCAATAACCAAGTATTGTTCTTCACCATATTAATGTACTAAAAATTGTAGTACCATGTGATTTTCTCGATTAGTAGAGAAAAAACATTTGACAATATCAAACATGTATTCCTAATTAAAAAAAAAAACTTATCAAAATAGGAATAACCAGGAATTAACTCCATTTCTGCAGACTTTTGACATATTCACTATCTCTTCTAGGTTTTGACTTGTAATTTTCTCCAAGGAAAGAAAAGTTGGATTCTAGTTCTATGTCTGGAAATAATGGGAGTCGAATAAGTGAGACACAGACAGAATTGCCTTGTCCTTACAATTAAACATTTTAGGCATGGTCATTACAGGGACTTCAAACAAGGCAATGATAATCTAGCTACTTCTGTTGGCTTGAGAAGCTCAGTAGGATTTAGTGGTTCAAAGTGATCAGGTTTATATTGACCTAATCCTATGACTTTATTCTAATTCTCAGTTTACCTTTTCTCCCACCATCTCCAACCTTGTTTCCTAAGGTCAGCCAGTATATTTGTAAATATTATTAATATTTTATTTTGCCAACTTATTTTGCTTTTTAGTTTTACTCTGATCTGTAAAGATTATTCTTGAATGGTGTCTTAAAGAATTAAAACAGGTTCTACTATATAGCACAGGGAACTATATTCAATATCCTGTGATAAATCATCATGGAAAAGGTATGAAAAAGAATATATATGCATAACTGAATCACTTTGTGATTCAACAGAAATTAACCCAACTTTGTAAATCAGTTATGCTTCAATTAAGAAAAAAAAATAAGAGTTAAGACTTTGATATTTTGTCCTCATTCTTTACACTTACAAGTCAATTACAAAAAAAGGAAACCATCACCAAACCCCTAGGTCATGATCAATATTTTATTCAATAGTAGCAGCTATTTAATTGAGACTTGTACTTTGTGGGTGGGCTTCCTTGGTGGCTCAGTGGTAAAGAATCCACCTGCAATGCAGGAACCGCAGAAGCCCTGTGTTCAATCCCTGGGTGGGGAAGATCCCTTAGAAGAAGGCATGGCAAACCCTTCTAGTATTCTTACCTGGAGAATCCCATGGACAGAGAAGCCAGGTGAACTACAGTTCATAGTGCCTCAAAGAGTCAGACATGACTGAAGCAATTTAGCATACATGCACACTTAATGGGCACAGAAGAACACAGCTACTAATAATGTACCATTTTGTACTTGTCCCTCAAGGACTCCTGGAGTCTTATTTTTAAACTGTAGCTGTATTCTTATTGTGTCCAGATCTAAGCATATTGAATAACCAATCCTAGATATCGATCATTGAATGTCTACTACCTGCAATCATTTCCAATGTCATTATTCTTTTAGGCATTTTTTATAGTTGCAAAACCTGGAAATGTGCTGAGCAGTTTAAGGAAAGGGGAATTTATAAAAAATATTAGATATTTAACAAGATAAGCAGATTGATTGGAGTAAAAATGAAACAAATGTATAGATGTATATTTAAAACTTTTTTGAAAAAATTACTTCCTAGAAACCCATTTGGAGCTTTCTCTAAAAACTAAATGCAAAAAAAAAAAAAAAAAAAATCAACTTAACTGCAGTACCTTTTAGTATTACTACCAGTACTAATGCCACCGCTACATGAGAAATATAATCTTGCTACTGCTGCCATTGCTCAAGTCAGGAGTTCAAAATGTTAGTTCTATGAAGTGGATGATGACTCATAATGTGATGATTTTCTTAAACACAAATTACTCAAAAATGGTTGGTGCCTAAGAATATTCCATGTTTCCCATACAGTTAGTCTACTTTGTCTGTCTCTCCATTTGTAAATAGGGTTTATTTATCTTGCTTGTGTTCTTAACTTTGTCCATACATTACAGAATATGGGATCATGACAGAAATAGAGAAGGATTGGTTATCACTTGGAGAATCTGTATTTTGAGCCAGAGATTGGACTTTGTGTTGCTTCACTTTTGAGATGATGAGAACATATTTTTAGTTGTCTGAAATTTGAAAGTTTTATGTTATACGGGAGTCTTTCCTTATGGTAAAGCAATTATTAAAGTAAGGGTCACATAACTTTTAAGCGGTCAAAGGATGAGCTATGCTGAATATCTGTATTTTGGTCAGCTCAGTTCTAAACTATCTCTCTATTTAGGGAAAACTCTTTACTATGTGAGTTTTGGTGAGTGGGGAGGCAATAATCATTGGCATGTCAGACCCTGCAACTAAGCTTTTAGACACATAATTCAGGCTCAACCAGTCATATGTTCCCAACAGGACTTTGAAATTTGAGAGTGGTACAAAGACACAGGAAGATTTAGAGTTTATTCACAGTGGCAGAGATGGAATTCAGATTTTGTTGATCACAGCAGGTCATGTCATCATAAGGTTTTTATGAAGATTTAATAAGTTGGTGTATATTAACTGCTTTGAATAATTCAGAGAGCAGATCCTAGGTAAGCATTTATTTTTAATAAGTGAAAGATCATTTCAGGCTTTATCAAAATCACTTAAGAGCATTTTACTAGCCAGGAAATTCAGAATTAAAACCACTCCTTCCTATAATAACATTCATGCCTTTGTAATTTGGTTTATATCTGCTTGAATGTGAAATAAATATTTTATTAAATAATATGTTTACATAAATCAAGTGAATCAAAATATAATGTCCAGTCAGTGTAATTCATTTGGTCTTGCAAAGATCACCACATGATCTATCACTTTGGACTTTTAAAAAATAATTAATTAATTAATTTTTGCATGTACTAGGTTTCATTGCTGTGCAGGTTTTTCTCTAGTTGCAGAGAAATGGGGCGACTCTAGTTGTGGTGTACACCTTCTCTTTGGAGCTGGAATATCTTGTTGCAGAGTACGGGCTCTAGGGTGCTTGGACTTCAGTAGTCGTGGCACACAGACTTAGTAGTTGTGGCTCGCAGGCTCCAGAACACAGGCTCAATAGTTGGCATGCACAGGCTTAGTTGCTCTGTGGCATGTGGGATCTTCCCAGATTAGGCATCCAACCTGTGTCTCCTGCATTGGCAGGTGGATTCTTTACCACTGAGCCACCAGGGAAACTCTCACTCTGGACTTCATAAAAGTCTGGGAAGTAGATTTGCAAAGAGGAATATAGACCTAAAGCAACCTGCAGACAACTTTATCACCTCTCACTGGGAAGAAAAGGAGAGCTTGGTCTAAGCACAAAGCCAAATGCAGTTAAGTAGATGGTTTGGTCGCTCAGTCATGTCTGACTCTTGGGGCCCCATACACTGTAGCCCACCAGGCTCCTCTGTCCATGGGATTTCTCAGGCAAGAATACCGGAGTGGGTAGCCATTTCCTTCTCCAGGGGATCGTCCTGACCCAGGAACTGAACCCACGTCTCCTGTGTTGCATGTGGTCTCCTGCATTGCAGGTAGATTTTTACCAGCCGAGCCATCAAGAAAGTCTGCAGTAAGTAGAAGGGTGACTATCCAGATCTAGCTGAGTTGTCCTATTCATTTCATCACATAGAGCTTCTGCCCTAAACTGAAGACAGTCCTAGAGAACTTCACAATGTTTCAGGAAATCTATCGTGAGGGATATTGTTTGCATAGTATTACTGCTTTGCATTTTGTCTTTAGGATTTCTGGAATTCAATGTACTTGAGTACTGCCAAAGTGTGGTCTCCATTAAGATAAATGTATTTTATTCCCCCTTTCCCCCGAAATATGCAAGCAGTAAGAGATGTTTGCTTGTTTATTTACTTTTCTTATATTTATGATAGGAAAGATATAGTATCATGGTTTCATTAGATAAACTATAAAAGTCTTCTCCATTTTTATACTGTCTAATGGAGTCTTCATTTCATAGATTAAACAAGCTGAAATCTATAAATAGTAATGACTTATAGCTGAAGCTCCAATGCTTTGGCCACCTGAGGTGAAGAGCTGACTCACTGGAAAAGACCCTGATGCTGGAAAAGATTGAAGGCAGGAGGAGAAGGGGACGACAGAGGATGAGATGGTTGGGTGGCATCACCCACTCCATGGACATGACTTTGAGGAAGCTCTGGGAGATGGTGAAAGACAGGGAAGCCTGGTGTGCTTCAGTCTACGGGGTTGCAAAGAGTAGGACATGACTAAGTGACTGAACAACAACAAATCAGATAAGAAATGGTAGAAATGGACTGAAAAATCTGGATTTTGATGACACAAGTACTGTGCTTGTATCACTACCAGTTACTCACTAAAGCCACTTCCTAACAGAACATTTTGTAGTTGGTTAATGTTCATCACAAAGGATACTAATTGTGACGGGTTACCTGATTTCCAATTCTAACTGCTGACTCCATTAGGAATAAGGACTAATGCCATTTTATAGCAAACAGAAACAACACTACAGGAAAATTTTATTGAGTACGTACACCTCTTCTCTTTCAGTGTTAATATGGATTTATTATGAAATACATTCCCCTTATTAACTCATACTCATTTTTTAGAAACTAACATGGCCAAGCCCCAGTAATGATTGGGACACTGGGAAGAAGACACTTGTAATGAACATACCTAATTTATGTTAATACATATTGCATTAATAGACCTGGAGCCATTGTCCTCCAATAAACTACAAATGAGAGCCTCTTTTTAAATTTTCAAACATCATATATTTCATGTCATCATATACTGTTCTTATTTTGTAAATGATAACTACTAATTTAGTTTTTCAATGTATATCTAAAGAGCATTTGATGTATGCAAGCCAGGATTTATAAGAAAAATATTATTCAATATTATTCTAAAGTTGCATATTTTTGCTTTTCAGAGCTAAATGACATGGTAATAATTTTATTCTTTTGGACTTTTTAAGGGCATTTTGGCTTTCTACTTGTTAACACATGAAGCTAAAGTTCCAATACTTTGGCCACCTGATGCAAAGAGTTGACTCATTGGGAAAAGAGTCTGATGTTGGGAAAGATTGAAGGCTAAAGGAGAAGGGGGTGGCAGAGGATGAGATGTTTAGATAGAGTCACTGACTCAATAGTCATGAATTTGAGCAAACTCCAAGAGAAAGTGGAGGACAGAGCAGTCTGGTGTGCTGCAATATATGGAGTCGCAAGCAGCCAGTCATGACTTGGCAGCTAAACACAATTGTATTCTGTTATACATCTTCAATCAGTTTCCTGTGATTTCATTTTTTGAACTGCTTGAACTTGAGATCATTTGAAAGAAGTCACAATTTTCAACTTATCAAAATAAACATCTTGTTGTTCAGTCACTCAGTTGTGTCAGACTCTTTGCAAGGCAGGTTTATCAAAATCTTATTCAAACCCTTTGTTTATAACACTTCTTGTGAAGCATGAAGACAGGGTTTCCTGATTTTTGTCATTTTCTTACTGATGCCTAAAAGCATAATATAACAATAATTTCTTATTCTATCCCAGTCAAAAATAATCATGGGCTGATTTTTAAAATAATCATGTCAATTATTTGTGCTTGATTGAAATTTAATAACTTCTTAGTTATCTCAGTTCTCTTCTGCTTTACACCAATTCAGACATCAGAGGATAAGAAATTTTATTATCTTCTTCTCTGAATATTTCATCCATTCATTCACCTTAAATGAAATTGGATCTTTCCTGATATCACTATTTTTCTACTGTGTTGTCTTCCGTTTACATTAGAGTTGGGAACTCACTATCCTTCATAATCTTTAAATCTCTTCCAGTCCATTACTCTCATTCTTTCCAGTAAAATTCCATTCTTATCTGTACTTTTCAAAAAATCCAGTTATATCTATAAATGCTTCTTTCCTTTTTTTTCCCTCTCAGCTTATATCACTGTGATTGTTTTCATACGTCCCAGCTCCTTTTCCTTGAATGCAGTTACAACAGCAAAACGGATCTAGAGAAATCTTTCACTACCTTCTCTGAATCTACACCATGGCTATTGAGTGATGATAGGAAAGAAATCAGTAATATCACACACACACACCTGTCTCTTATACACATCTTAATGAAACATTTCAAAAAAGTCTTGCAGCAACTTTAAAAAAGGAGTCTCTTCTCTCCTCACAAGTCCATTCTGGCTTGTCCCTTGTCCTGGCTATATCATGGCAGGGATCTCTGAAGACACAGTGTCCAGAGGCTGCCAGTGACAGTCCATCAGCGCGTCGTACAGCTCCTCGCTCTGCTCCATGAACTCCTTGTTGGCCTCGGTCACATCCAGCTGCGGCATGGGGTCTGGAAGAGAAGCAAGGGCGGCTTCAGGGGCNGTCCATTCTGGCTTGTCCCTTGTCCTGGCTATATCATGGCAGGGATCTCTGAAGACACAGTGTCCAGAGGCTGCCAGTGACAGTCCATCAGCGCGTCGTACAGCTCCTCGCTCTGCTCCATGAACTCCTTGTTGGCCTCGGTCACATCCAGCTGCGGCATGGGGTCTGGAAGAGAAGCAAGGGCGGCTTCAGGGGCGCAGCACTCAGCAACCACGGGACCTGGCGCCCTGCTCCCTTCTTCCTCGCCGGGGCTGCCGGCCTGCTGCCTCTGCAGGGTTCATGAGGATGAGAGCAAGGCAGGGGACAGTCCACTCTCAAACAGCACAGGGCCCATTTGCGTGTGGAGGCTTTCAGGAGTAAATGCTACAGCACTCCACGATTCATCCATGGCTGGCTGAATCCAAGGAGGTGAAGGAATGGAAGGTAGAGAAGGCTGACTACAGGTTACATGTGGATTTATGACTGAGACTGGCAGGAGGCCCTAAGCCCTAGTTAATCAAGAAAAGAAAGTGTAAGTCGTGTCCAACTCTTTGTGACCCCATGGACTGTAGCCTGTCAGGCTCCTCCGTGGGATTTCCCAGGCAGGAACACTGGAGTGGGTTGCCATTTCCTTCTCCAGGGGATCTTCCTGACCCAGGGATCGAACCAGGGTCTCCCGACCACGGGACCTGGCGCCCTGCTCCCTTCTTCCTCGCCGGGGCTGCCGGCCTGCTGCCTCTGCAGGGTTCATGAGGATGAGAGCAAGGCAGGGGACAGTCCACTCTCAAACAGCACAGGGCCCATTTGCGTGTGGAGGCTTTCAGGAGTAAATGCTACAGCACTCCACGATTCATCCATGGCTGGCTGAATCCAAGGAGGTGAAGGAATGGAAGGTAGAGAAGGCTGACTACAGGTTACATGTGGATTTATGACTGAGACTGGCAGGAGGCCCTAAGCCCTAGTTAATCAAGAAAAGAAAGTGTAAGTCGTGTCCAACTCTTTGTGACCCCATGGACTGTAGCCTGTCAGGCTCCTCCGTGGGATTTCCCAGGCAGGAACACTGGAGTGGGTTGCCATTTCCTTCTCCAGGGGATCTTCCTGACCCAGGGATCGAACCAGGGTCTCCCGGACTGCAGGGAGACTCCTATGGGCTTACTTGGTGGCTCCAATAGTAAAGTTAATCAAGGGTCTAACTCTAACTTTACAGAATGTAACATGTAATTAGTACTCAAGTAGTTTTGGCTGTCATTCCATGTTTATTAAGCACTACACATACCTGTAGCTGTCACATGTCTCAGATTTTCTGGTGTGGTCCTTTTTTGAAATTTGGGTTTGGGAAACCTGATCAAGATTACTAAATCAAGAACAATGAATGTCTAATAAAAGAGCTAGAGTCAAATACACAAGCTGAAACCAAGTTCTGTATTTAAAAAAATTTTTTTTTCTTGATTGCAATAGTGGTATTTGTTCACCAGAAATCATGACAAAATACCTAACAGTTTCCTTTTAAACCCCTATTTAAACTATTCTTAGAAGGGAATATTACTGAGCACTGAAAATGAACCTCGGTTGCATCCAACTTGGATGAATCTCACAAATAAAATACTGAATGAAAGAAGGAAGACAGTATATACAGCACAGCATTAAAATTCAAAACAGGTAAAACTGAACCCTGCTATTTAGGGGTGTATAGCTATGTGATAAACCTATAAAGAGAAGGAAGTTTTGTCATTACAGAACTCAGAACAGCAGGGACGTTCCTGGTGGTCCAGTGGGTAAGACTGCACTCCCATGCCTGTGATTGTGTAGATTACAACAAACAGGAAAATTCTTCAAGAGATGGGAATACCAGACCACCTGACCTGCCTCCTGAGAAATCTGTATGCAGGTTCAGGAAGCAACAGTTTGAACCGGACATGGAACAGACTGGTTCCAAATTGGGAAAGAAGTACGTCAAGGCTGTATATTGTCACCCTGCTTATTTAACCTCTAAAGAAGCACAAGCTGGAATCAAGATTGCAGGGACAAACATCAATAACCTCAGATATGCAGATGACACCACCCTTATGGCAGAAAGTGAAGAGGAGCTAAAAAGCCTCTTGATGAAAGTGAAAGAGAAGAGCGAAAAAGTTGGCTTAAAACACATCATTCAAGAAACTAAGAGCATGGCATCCGGTCCCATCACTTCATGGCAAATAGATGGGGAAACAATGGAAGCAGTGACAGACTTTCTTTTCTTGGCTCCAAAATCACTGCAGATGGTGACTGCAGCCATGAAATCAAAAGATGCTTGCTCCTTGGAAGAAAAGCTATGATCAACCTACACAACCTATTAAAAAGCAGAGACATTACTTTGCTGACAAAGGCCCATCTAGTCAAAGCTATGGTTTTTCCAGTAGCTATGTATGGATGTGAGAGTTGGACTATAAAGAAAGCTGAGCACCGAAGAATTGATGCTTTTAAACTGTGGTGCTGGAGAAGACTCTTGAGACTCCTTTGGACTGCAAGGAGATCAAACCAGTCAGTCCTAAAGGAAATCAGTCCTGAACATTCATTGGAAGGACTGATGCTGAAGCTCCAATACTTCAGCCACCTAATGCGAAGAACTGCCTCATTAGAAAAGACCCTGATGTTGGGAAAGATTGAAGGCAGGAGAGGGGGACAACAGAGGATGAGATGGTTGGATGGCATCACCAACTCAATGGACACAAGTTTGAGCAAGCTCTGGGAGTTGGTGAAGGACAGGGAAGCCTGGCATGCTGCAGTCTATGGGGTCACAAAGCTGAACTGAACTCCCAAAGCAGGGGGCCCTGGTTCGATCCCTGGTCCGGGAACTAGATTCCATGTGGCACAACTAAAGACTGTGCATGCTGCAACTGCCACCACTAAAAGCTGGTGCAGCCAAGACCCCATGGACTGCAGCACGTCAGGCTTCCCTGTCCTTCACCATCTCCCTGAGATTGCTCAAGCTCGTGTCCACTGAGTCGGTGATGCCAGCCAACCATCTCATCCTCTGCTGCCCACTCCTGCTCTCAATATTTCCCAGCACCAGGGTCTTTTTCAATGTGTCGGCTCTTATCAGGTGGCTAAAGTACTGGAGCTTCAGCATCAGTCCTTCCAATGAGTATTCAAGGCTGATTTCCTTTAGGACTGACTGGTTTGATTTCCTGGCTGTCTAAGGGACTCTCAATAGTCTTATCCAGCACCACAGTTTGAAAATATCAAGTCTTCGGCATTCTGCCTTCTTTACGGTCCAACTCTCACATTCGTACGTGACTACTGGAAAAACCATGGCTTTGACTATATAGACCTTTGTCAGCAAAGTGCCATCTTTGCTTTTTAACATACTGTGTAGGTTTGTCACAGCTTTCCTTCCAAGAAGCAATCATCTAATTTCATGGCTGTGGTCACCATCCGCAGTGATTTTAGAGCCGAAGAAGAGGAAATCTGTCACTGATTCCATTTTTCCCCCTTCTATTTGCCATGAAGTGGCAATCTGCTACCAAAGCCACTATGATAGCCAAAATGACAAACAGTAACTGTTGGTGAGAACGTGGAGAAATGGAAATGCTCCAAGCATTTTTGGACAGGTCTGGTTATTTCTCAAATGGTTAAACAGAGTTTTTACTATATGATCCAGCAATACACTCCCAGGTATATACTGAAGAGTGCTGAAAACTTGTCCCTGAAAACTTTTCTGTGTCCACACAAAAACTTACACACGTATGTTCATAACAACATTATTTATAACAATGAGAATGGACACAATCCAAATGTCCATCAAATAAATGGATACCCACAGAATGGAATATTATTCAACCATAAAAAGAAAGGAATGACACATGCTATAACACAGAGAAATCAGAAGTCAAGTCAGAGAGGCCATTCACAAAGGGCCACATATCATGCATGACTCCATTTATTTAGAACGTTCAGGATACGTAAATCCAAAGGAGGTGAGTGGTTGCCAGGGACAGGATACTGGAGTGACTGCTAGTGGTTTCACAGTATTCTTCACTGGAATTAAACAGGGATAATGGCTGCACAACTTTGCGGCTATTTTTAAAAACTATTGTACACTTTAAAAGGGTGAATTTTATGTTATGTGAGTTACACCCTCCAAAATAAAAACCAAAAAACCTAACCAAGTTCTTACTGTATATCCTATTGTATTTCAGGAATTTTTTGAGAACATTTTTCTACAACAATATTCTTAGAAAAAGACATGATTTAATAAAACAAAAAATCTAATTAAAATCTTACCAATATTTAATAAATCTATCATTAGATATTTATCTGTATTGATATCATTGTGGGATAAAATCTTTCAAGTAAAATTGATTTCATGCATATGAACATTTTAAGAATTCTTTGTAGAAAGATAGTATATTTTAATTTGTATTTATGTACTAGCAGTAGCAGTATGATGGTTACATTTGTGTCATCTTGGTCAGGGTAGTGGTGCCCAGTTGTTTGGTGAAACACGAGTCTAGATATTCTGTAGATGTGATTCACATCTACAAATCAGCTGACTTTAAGTAAAGGTGATTATTCTCAATAATGTGGGTGGGCCTTAGCCAATCAGTTAAAGGCCTTAAACTGAGGATTCTCAAAGCAGGAATTCTACCTCCAGGTGCTAATACAGAAATCCTGCCTCCAGCTTGCTGAAGCACATCACAGATTATAAATACATATATCCTTTCGGCTCTATTTCTCTGGAGAATCTTGACTAACACAAATAGTATATGCTTAAAATTCTTTTCTCTTGTGGTTTATAGGCCATTTGAGCTTCTTTTGTAAACTGTTTCCAACTTTCTCAGGTACTTGTTAGAATCAACCAGTTAGTGCTGAATCAACCAATTAGTGGTGAATCTTTTCACGTAAGTGCTGTGCCCATTCCTGCAACCAGAGGAATCTCTCTTGTAATTCTAATCTAAATTATGAGTTGAAGCTTTGAGCATGTACAGCGGCTCCATATGGGAACTCTAGGAAAGCAGAGCATGACCAGTCTGGCCACTCCATTCAGTGTTGGTAATGGCATATGGGAACAGATTAGCAAAAGGCTCCAGCAAGGGCAAGCATTTTTGCTGCTGCTGTGTTTTGTTTTGGGTGTTTCTGGCCGAGCCATGCAGCTCTAGGGATCTCAGTGGACCAGGGACAGAACCCGGGCCATGGTGGCAAAGCACCTGGCACTGGACTGCCAGGGAATTCTCAAGGACAAGTATTTGGGTGTGCAGAAGTGTATGGACACACGGACAGTATAGCACCCTTCCTCACTTGGATGACACGGCCTGGGAGGTGGCCTGCTGAACCCAAGGTACAGATGAAGAATGACAATCCCTCCTGGGCCCTGTCTGTGTGTGGCTATTAGGTTAAAATGGGAGGCATTAGGGACTTCCCTGGTGGTCCAGTGGTTAGGACTCCATGCTTTCACTGCCAAAGGTGTGGGCTCAATCCCCAACTGGGGAACTAAGATCTGGCCACCAAAAAAAAAAAAAAAAAGGGAGGCATTATAACTGTGGTAAAGAGCCTGAAGTCTGGGGCAAGACTGCAGGGTTCCAAGACAGTCTACCTCTTGCTACGATGTTGCAACTAAGCTGACCTTAAACAGGAAATTTGTTTCATCTCCTGTAAAATCAAGATAATTATGGTACTTACCTCAAAACCATTGTGAACACCAAGTGAATTAATACCTGTATACGTGCTTAGAACAGTGCCCTGCACATAGTGAAACTTGTTGGCTGTTAACTATTTAAGCTTCAGTTTTCTTTTCTGTAGAATGGGATTTATAAAAATACCTACTCATCTAAGTGTTGATAGGCAGCAGTGCCTGCAAAACTATTATAGCACTGTTGGCTGTAATAACGAACGATGAAGAAATAGAAAAACTCTAAGGGGTTACACACAGATATGGTTCTATCAGGATAATTTCTCTAAAAAGGAGGCAAGAAAAGGCAAGAGACTAAGGCTAGAAAGACAGGGACTCCAGGTTGAACCTTGCTCCTAACTCGCTGTGTGATGAGAAGACACGTGGATCTCCAGCTCACCACCCCTCTACTGGAACTGTGTCTGCCCAGCCCACTCCTATGGTCACTGCTGCCAGAATCAGATGACAACACGTTCAGTGTAGGGCTTTAAAACACTATAAAGTTTGTTTTATGGCTACGGATAATGTTTCCTTTAAAGGATATTTTGCTTACAGATGACATTTTCCCTATGATCTTCTCTTGAAGAGTAATTCTTAAAACAGACTTAAGATTTTAAACTTGGAGTCTTTTTGTACCTTAAAATAAAGCTTTATTTACTTAGAAATCGATGTTTGATTTTATTTCTTTGAACCTTAAAATTAACATTCTGTTCAGAAATATGTTGAAAAAAATTTTTTTTTAATTTAATAGTTTTTTCAAACCTTAGACTCCTTTAAAAGTATGAATATCTCATTTGAAAAAATATTTGTCTGAAGGTCAGCAATTACTTTGGTTTTACTTTTTCTCTGTTAAATTCAATAAAAAATCACAACAAACATTTTTAATTTTAAATAAGCAATAATGGCTATTACCATGTAGCAAAACTGGGAGGTGATTTTAGTTTCTTCCTTATACTTTACTGTATTTGCCAAACTTTCAATCATAACTACTACTTGAAAGTGAGGAAAACAGGTAATTTAAGATATATGGGGGGAGCTCCTTGGTGGTCCAGCGGTTAAGAATCTGCCCCGATGTAGGGGTCTCTGGTTCAATCCCTGGTCAGGGAACTAAGATTCCGTATGCTGCAGGGCTACTAAGCCCACAGGTGACAGATACAGAGCCTGCACGCTCTAGAGCCTGTGCTCTGCAACTAGAGAAAGGCTGTCGGGCTCGGCAACAAAGACTCAGCGTAGCCAGAAAAAAAGTATGGAAAAAAATTAAAACGTGAAATTAAAAATTATTTTACGCGAATCTGACAACCGGTGCAACAAATATAAGGCAATGGAGTCTTTGGTTCAGACCTACGTCTTGGGGTAGACCCCCACGAGTCCAGGGAACCTTGGGCGTGCTCCTCTGTCTGTTGCTCCCTGGCGTAATTTGGGACCCGCACTCCCCACTCAGGTGACATTCACATCTTGCACTGTGCGAAGGGAGTCCTTCCTTACCTTCCAATGCATCATCTCCGACTTCTTCATGCGTCTGCCAAGAGACCAGAGAGGTGGGTGAGAAGGATGGTGACAGCCTGGCCCGGGACTAGGATGGCTTCTTTTAACAAGAGGAATTAAGCTGCTTCATCTTTCCCTGTCTTTATGAAGTACAAGCTCCTGTCCTTAACCACCCCATCCTGGAGACTCACCCAGGTCTCTAGAGGATGTGGGGCCAGACTGGCCAAGCCTTGGTTACCTGCATGGTGCTCTGGGTGTAGCCGTATTGGGGATAACTGTAGCTGTAGCTGCCTGTGTTCTGGTCATAGCCCCACTGGGCATAGTAGTTCTGGTACTGCTGGTAATACTGGTTGTAGCTGTAACTGTACATTTGACTATATTCCACTGGCTTCACACGGCTCCTTAAAGGAAGAAGGAAAAATAAACAAATGAACAAACATTTCCATAATACTATATGACCGGGACTGTTCTAAGTGCTTTACACAGACTAACTCATTTAATCCCCACAATGGTGCTATACAGTAAATATACAATTAATCCTATTTCACAGATGAGAAAACAGGTACAGAGAGATTACATCATTTGTCCAAAGTCACATAGTGAGTAAGAGATTCAAACACAGGCAGTCTGATTCCAGAACCCAGCTTTAAAGACAGGAGCTTTGGGGAATTCCCTGGTCGTCCAATGGTTGGGACTCTGCACTTTAAGTTCCACGGGCCCAGGTTCAATCCCTGATCGGGGCACTGGGATCCTGTGGGCCACAAAGCATGGCCAAATTAAAAAAAAAAAAAAAAAAAAGGCACTTCCAATAGTTAGGTTTGTCTCCCTTACAAACTTTATTAGTAACTGACTTTTCCCCTTCTCAAGATCTTGGGGAGTTGTTTTTCTGCCAGCCACAAAGGCTCAGATAAACATGGCCTGGATAATCTGGATTTAGAATGATCCAAGGAGCATTTTCAAATTACAAAATATCTTATCACCTTTTCCTTGCAAAAAACATAAGGTAAGTGTTTCAGGAGCCTGGAACTGCAGTCAGAGACACCACTTGTGGAGTAGGTACCTGGGATTTATGCCCATTCTTTTTTATATATGGTCTCCTTCTTTAAGTCCTACACAGTTCTAAGACAGAGCTATTATTTATTATTCCCTCTATAAATATGAGAACACAGCCTCTGAACGGTTAAGTGATTTGCCCAAGACTACACAGAGGACTGGAGCCAAATTTTAACTCCAAGGCTTGCACCCCAACCACAACACGGTTCATTAGGCACCTGCCCTGCAGACTCAAGTCTCCTATCTATCTCCCCCTTCCTGCATTCACCAACCAGGGCTGAGGCCCAAGGTCAACAGAAAGCTTTTTTCTCTGATTCCACAGCTACCCCAGTCACTGCTAGCCAAAGACAGAATGTCAAGCCTGCAAAAGATCTACTGCTTTCAAAACCTTAAAAAACCACAGGTGATGAGCTCTTCCCAGGTTCCTTGTGTGCTCAATGTCGGCTTGGTGAGGATTCAGCCTGAGCAGTTAGGCTGCATCTGACTGCCTTAGCATCACCTCCTGATGGGGCGGCTCGATGAAGTCTGATGGCAGAGATTTCCTCTCCCTGCCCAGTGCCAGGATGAAAACTGCTCATGTTTGCCTCTGTGACCCTACCCCCCTGACCCACGTGTCCAAGCAGTCTACCACCCTCATGACACACTCAGGTCACTGAAGGCACAGGGCCTGGGTCTATACATTTCTGTTTCTCCACACTCGGCTTACAAGTCTGACTCTCCAAGGAAACTGTGATCACTCAATTCGTAGTGCATGAGGGCACCTCCCCAGAGGCAGGCATCAATGCTGACAACAATGCTCAATGAAGAAACAGATATAACAATATAACCGCTCTGCAGAAGGGACTTTGTTTTTCTTGTTTATAGCTACAACTTCAAAGTCTAGGGCGGGGCTGCGGTTGCAGGGACTCAGTTATCATTGACTGAATAAATCATGACACAGCAGAAACCACCAAAACAGTAAACATCACAAGACTGCCAGACAGAATATGCAATCAAAAGAACATTCTGCAGCTATTAAAAATGTTGTAATGATGACAACTATGCAACTTTATGGCAAAGTGAGTATGTATACTGAGTAAACTGGGGAAGAGCAAGAGTGAACATTGTTATTGTAATTAAAAATGAATAAGCAATGACTCTACCACATGTAAACTGACCCATATGCATGCAGTATATGTGTATCTACATCAATATCTACATTTATACAGAACAGAAGCTTATGGAAAAGCCTGAAAAGGAACCCAGGAATTATAAGCAGTCATTTAGAGTAACAAGGAACTTGTTACTTTTCAATGTTTTCTTTAATGTTTTTACATATACGGTAGAGTTTAGAACAAATAACATTTGGAGGGGAGAATCGCTGAGGCTAAACTGCAAAAAGCCTCCAAATTTTTTGCTGTCTTAAAAAACATGGCCATCTGGAAGTTCTGCCCAAAGAGTGTAACCACTTATATACTTTAACACGAAGTTTCTCAGCCTTTGTAAAATTGACTTTTGGGTGGCAGAGGAGAGCGTTCCTTGTTCCGGGAGCTGTCCTGTGCACTGTAGGATGTTTAGTAACATACCTGGCCTTTACTCATTAGATTCCAGAGGCTCCCCTCTCCCAGTTTGGGATGTGACAATCAAATTTATCTTTAGGTGTTGCCCATGTCCTCAAGTTGAGAACCACTGCTTGGGCCAAAGGATGGAAAATTCTATGCAGAGAAAAACTGTCTTATATCTGAGTATAAAACATGCTTGGATATGCACGGGAAGAAGGGTTTTCTGCCCAGAGTGACAGGTATAATAGTGATGTATATAATATTCTATCTTGCTTATATCATTATTTTTCTTTTGGCCACAAGGCATGGCTCGTGGCAATTTCCTATATCATATTCCCTACATCATTAATTCTTAGCCACTCCCATAGCAAGGGGCACTCCTAAGAGGTTTGTATGTTTCAACAGCAGCTCTGCTGGGCAAAGAGCACACAAACTAAGTTTGCAGAGCCCAACTGCTTTTCCAGCATCGCTATGGCAATTCTGAACATGTCTGCCTCACCGAGTCATAGCTCTCCTCAGCTGTAAGCTTCTGCAGGGGCAACAGTGATGCTGGCTCATCTCCAGCACCCAGCCTGGCAAATACCAGGCACTCATTACTTGTGGCCTGCACTGACTCTCCTGGCAGCCTCCCAATCAGCAAGCGGATGCCCTGATTATCAGCAACCGACAAGGCATGTCTCGGTTCCCACGCCAGCGCAGGACTCACGCTTTGGGGATGGCCACGCTCAGCCGCACTGGTTTAGACCCCAGTCCTATGGCTCCCTGGCACTCTGTCAGGGCTCGCTTCTGTTCCAGCTCATCTGTGAATTTCACAAAACCATAACCCCTGCAGGAAAAAGACACACACATANGCTTTGGGGATGGCCACGCTCAGCCGCACTGGTTTAGACCCCAGTCCTATGGCTCCCTGGCACTCTGTCAGGGCTCGCTTCTGTTCCAGCTCATCTGTGAATTTCACAAAACCATAACCCCTGCAGGAAAAAGACACACACATACACACGCACTATTTAGATCACAAATGTGATGCAGGTAAAACCAAAGAATGGAAAAGAAGCTGAGAAGGGAGAGAGCGCCCATCAAACCACATGGGCAGGCCTGAGCGCCCCATGAAACAGAGGGGCATCACAGAGCTGTGAGATCCCAGCACTGGAGGATCCCACTTTCAGTTCACCAGCCTCCTCCATGCCATCCTGATGTGGCTTCTCCCCAAACAGGAGCTTCCTTCCCCATCTACTGGACAGTATTCTTATTATTACAGTAGAAGCAGTAGTAGTAACAGTCACAGAAGGCCAAACATTTACAGAGCCTGCCCTGCATGCCAGGTGCTACCCAAAGCACTGGGACTTGGCAGTCACAAGCAGACAAGGTTCCGGCTTTCCTGAACTCATATCCCACTTGGGGATAAATGAATGACAGTTAACATTTAATGACCATTTATTATTTCCCAGGCACTGAGTATTTTCCCAGTTATCTCAATAAACTGTCCAACAACTTGATGAAGGGAGTATCCACATCTTATTGAAGGCAAAACCAAACTTCAAAGACATTTAATGACTTGCCCGAAGTCATACCAGAAGCAGAATTCAAAGTCCAAGCTCATAACTACTACTCAGATCAAAAAGGAATCGTTCCCGACATACATGGTATGATCTCACTTAAGCGTGGAATCTAAAGTATGATGTAAATGAACTTACTTACAAAACAGAAAGAGACTCACAGACACAGAAAACAAACTTACAGTTATCAAAGGTGCAAGAGGGTAGAAAAGGGATAAATTAGGAGGAGTCTGAGATTAGCAGATATAAACTACTATAGATAAATGAGGTCCTACTGTATGGCATGCTGCTGCTAAGTCGCTTCAGTCGTGTCCGACTCTGTGCGACCCCATAGATGGCAGCCCACTGTCCCTGGGAGGGGCGCCTCTGTCCCTGGGATTCTCCAGGCAAGAATACTGGAGTGGGTTGCCATTTCCTTCTCCAGTGCATGAAAGTGAAGTCGCTCAGTCGTGCCCGACTCTTAGCGACCCCATGGACTGTAGCCTACCAGGCTCCTCCGTCCGTGGGATTTTCCAGGCAAGAGTATTGGAGTGGGTTGCATAGGGAACCATATATATTCAGTATCCTGTAATAAACGATAATGGAGGAAAAAATATATATCTATAAACCCTTAAGGTCTTTCCACTTTTAAAGTAAAAATAATAAATAAAAAAGGAAATACCTATAAAGCATTCTCTATTGATTTACATTACATCATTTCATCCTCACACCAACTCCCATAAGATGCCGATACCATTTCACAGATGAGGAAACAGGGGCAGAGGTTCAAGTAACTTGTCTACTGCATAATCCCTGGGCAGTACTGAGGCTGGGATTTGCACCAGGCGGTTTGGCTCCAGAGCCTGAGCTCTTCACCACCATGGAACATGGCCTCGTTATCACACCCTCAGCTATGAGATACACGCTGCAACCAACAGGGTAGGCATCAATAAAAGTAAGGCCTTACTTAGACACGCCTGTCTGGTCCAAAACCACCTTGCCTCCCCGACAGGAGGGGTAGNACTGAGGCTGGGATTTGCACCAGGCGGTTTGGCTCCAGAGCCTGAGCTCTTCACCACCATGGAACATGGCCTCGTTATCACACCCTCAGCTATGAGATACACGCTGCAACCAACAGGGTAGGCATCAATAAAAGTAAGGCCTTACTTAGACACGCCTGTCTGGTCCAAAACCACCTTGCCTCCCCGACAGGAGGGGTAGACTTTGACGAAGAACTCATACAGCATGCCATCATCCACATCCGGGGTCAGGTCCCCCACAAAGAGGGAGTATTCCGGGCTGAGAAAAAGAGAACGAGGTTCAGATACAAGGAGAAAACTGCTGTGCTTGTGAGCGCTCTTGGCCCCTTCTAGATAAACCTCTTCTGTGCTGCCTCAGAGAACACCACATCTGATGGGTCCTTAATCTAGTCCTAATTTGTTTCATTTGGCAGTCCTGGTAGAAGAGTTTCGGAAGGAGTCTCCTGCCCCAAGCCCCTCACCCACTGAATAAAGCCTATCTGGCTTCAAGCTTTACATGAGTGCAGACCAGGGGACAAGTCAGAGATGCTCTAAAGCCAGAGATTCTGCATTCACTGCATACTTTTAATCCAAACGGTGAAAAGTACAGGGAACATGAGAACTGAACCTTCTCCTCTGGAGATGGGCTAACATGAAATCCCTCAGCTTTCAGGACAGGGCCAGCAAAATCTTCTGTGAGGCCACACAGTAACTATTGGAGGCTCTGGGGCACCTCTGATTTCTGTTGTCTTTTGTCTGTTTCCACAATCCTTAAAAAATGCAAGCGGGGCCAGAGGTTCCCTGGTGGCCCAGTAGTTAAGTCACTTAAGTAGTTAAGGTGGTCCACTTTCATTGCAAGGGGCATAGAATTGATTCCTGGTCAGGAAGCTAAGACCCCACAAGCAGAGCAGCATGGCCAAATAAATAAATAATTTAAAATATAGAGCGAATTTCCTGGCGGTCGAGTGGTTACAACTCTGTACTCTCACTACCGACAGCCTGGGTTTAATCCTGGTTGGGTAACTAGAATCCTGCAAACCATGAGGCACCGCCAAAAAAAAAAAAAAAGTAAAAAAACATTTTTAGCTTTCACGTAATGACAAAATTAGGTCAGTTTGCCAACCCCCGTAATAGAACAATAAACTCATTATTACTTTATTTCAGGTATGATACATATTCCTTGTATAAGATCAGAATTTATAAAAGGACAAAGAAAAATAAAATACCAATAACCCAACTCAAAGGGAATCACCATGAACACCTTGATATGCATTTTTGTCCTTTTGCTTTAGCTTCTTCCTTTGAATTGACAAAAATTGGATACAACTCATTTATTTTGTTTCTAGCATTTTTTTCACTTACAGCATCTCACCAACATCTTGACATGTGAGTACTCTGCTACAACATGACACCTTAATGGATTCACAATATTCCAAAACATGAACATATTGTAACTTAACCCACTTTCCTATTATTAGATTACTTGGATTTCCCCCCAATTTTGCCCATATATGTAGTATCTCAATGAACATTTTCTCTCTTTTTTAAAAAAAACTTTTTATACAATGTTTTACTAACTTTAGGTGTACAGCAAAGACAATCAGTTTATACATATACACATATCCATTCTTTTTTAACATTCTTTTCCCATATAAGCTATTACAGGGTATCAAGTAGAGCTCCCTTGCTACACAGCAGGTCCTAATTAGCTATCTATTCTATATGTACTAGTGTGCACAAGTCACTCCCAACTTCCCGGTTTATTCACTGCGTCCCCTTATCCCCTGGTAACCATAAGTTTGTTTTCTACATCTGTGGCTCATTTCTGTTTTATAAGTAAGTTCTTTTTACGATTCCACATATAAGTGATATTACACGACATCAATGAACATTTTCAAGGCTAATCTTTATGCATGCGTGCTAAGTCACTTCAGTCGTGTCCAACTCTGTGTGCTTCTATGGACCGTGTAGCCCACCAGGCTTCTCTGTCTATGGGATTCTCCAGGCTAGAATATTGGAGTGGGTTGCCACGCCCTCCGCCAGATCTTCCCAACCCAGGGATCAAACCTACGTCTCTTATGTCTCCTGTACTGGCAGGTGGGTTCCTTACCACTAGCGCCACTTAGGAATAATCTTTACACATATCCATGAATAAATTCTGAAAAGCAGAATTATGGGTTCAAAGGATATAAATCTATCTAAAGCTTTTGCTATACTGTTCTCCAGCTTTCAAAGCAATCTGAAATGCTCGATACATTTATGTTGCTACAGCAATTCTNCTTACCACTAGCGCCACTTAGGAATAATCTTTACACATATCCATGAATAAATTCTGAAAAGCAGAATTATGGGTTCAAAGGATATAAATCTATCTAAAGCTTTTGCTATACTGTTCTCCAGCTTTCAAAGCAATCTGAAATGCTCGATACATTTATGTTGCTACAGCAATTCTTACTGAATAAAATGTCATTACCAGGGGCAGTCACGGGACTAGGAGACGGAGCAAATACAGAGAAGACAAGGGCCTTGACATGAGCAAACTGGAAGCATCCCCCAACAGGGATGGGAGGGCTTGGCCTTCAGGAGGGAAGCAAACTGGGGCCAAACTCAGCTCCCCATCCTCCTCTCTGGAAGTGATCAGCGCAGTGAACACATCTTGTCTCTATTTAGACATTTCCCAGGACTTGAAGCTACCTTGTGGCTCTTCTCTACTTACCTGTTATCTGGCTGTTTCCCGTAAGTGGCGTAGTTCAGTTTAAAACGCTTTGCCTGAAAATTTAAAAACAAAC
The DNA here is from genome assembly GCA_006410675.1 of Oreotragus oreotragus. NCBI lineage: Eukaryota > Metazoa > Chordata > Mammalia > Artiodactyla > Bovidae > Oreotragus > Oreotragus oreotragus. The sequence goes on along the minus strand of SJYX01012526.1, from coordinate 139,222 downwards.
AAACTAAAACAGAGAAAGGTGTTTCAAGAATCAACAATTTTTGGAAAAAAACTGAAATAAATTACCTTGGCCAACACATCTCCCCCTCTCTAAGCCTCAGCCTTTTCTCCTGTTTAAAAGGAGGGGGATGCACGGATGGCCGCTAAGGGCACTGCCAGCTCCATGGTTCTATGAGCCCAGGTGTGCCAGCGTGGTGCAGCTGTAAGCTAAGCAACTGTGGGAAGAGCAGAATGCAACTCTCTTGAAACGTGTCCTCACAGCTGCCAGCCTGTTCTATTTTGTCAATCAAGCAAGAGGTCTAGAGGTTCAAGTCTTCTGTGAAGGGAGGCAGCGGTGCAGAGTGGAAAGGGCATGGGTTTTAGAGGCAACCAATCTTCGGTCTGCATCCTGGCTCTGCCCTTACTACCTGTGTTGCCTTGGGCAAGTTATTCCATCTCCCTGAGCTTCAGTTTCCTGGTCTGTCAAAGATAACAATGTCTACTGTTTAGGGTTGTTATAGGATTAAATAAAATATATGGTAGGGATTCAACAAATGACAGTTATCCATGGTAACAAAAATGGCAACATTATCATTATCTAAGTGTCCTTACAGGTGTGGCTCCTGGAAGGGGCTTCCCGTTGATTTTATGCAAACACTTCTCAGCTGTGGCCAAATCTGCAAATTCTACAAAGCAGTAGCCAGCCGGGATCCTGAAGAGAAAACAGAAAAAGGGAATGGTTAAAGATCTGACACCCAGGATTTTTGACAGTGATTGTGTGGCTAAGACTCTGAGCTCNGATTTTATGCAAACACTTCTCAGCTGTGGCCAAATCTGCAAATTCTACAAAGCAGTAGCCAGCCGGGATCCTGAAGAGAAAACAGAAAAAGGGAATGGTTAAAGATCTGACACCCAGGATTTTTGACAGTGATTGTGTGGCTAAGACTCTGAGCTCCCAATGCAGGGGGCCTGGGTTCCATCCCTGGTCAGAGAACTAGATCCTATATGCCGCAACTAAGTATTTGCATGCAGCAACTAAAACCAGGTACAGCCAAATAAATAAATATTTTTAAAAAAGGAGGGGCAAGGGAAGGTTCAAGAGGGAGGGGAGAGAGGATATATGTTTAATTCTGGTTGACTCAAGTTGTTGTATGGCAGAAACCAACACAACACTGTAAAGCAATTTTCCTATTAAAAAAAAAGAATAATTCAAGCTTTCACAGACAGACACACACGCACACACAAGATATGATACCTAGTTGAGAGACTGAGTCTGAGCTGAAGGGCAGGAAAAAATGTTTTCCTCATGACAGCCCGTATTATTTTTGTTCCATGCTGTACTCCAGTTCAGAATTTACAAACCTGAGTGTAAGGATTGCCAATCCAGGCCAGTACCAGACTCATTTAGTAAATCATTTATTCATGTACTGTATCGCCTATGAGGAATTCTTGCCAAAAAGGTTTCCTGGGACTTCCCTGGTGGTCCAGGGGCTAAGACTCCAAGCTCCCAAGCAAGGGGTGTGGGTGCCATCCCGAGTCAGGGAACCAGATTCCACTTGCTGCAACTAAGAGTCAGAATGCCACAACTAAAGATCCTGCACAACTGAAGACTGAGGATCTCGTGTGCCCGAACTAAGACCTGGCAGAGCCAAAAAAAAATATTCCTATGCAACCCAAGCAACCTTTCAGATCTAATGTCCAGCTTACAGGAATATTAGGAACAGAACAAATAAAACACTACGACAAGGAAACATTAAATAAGTCGAGAATGTAGGACCAGAATCCAGAATGTAGAACCTAATGTAAGACAATCTTACCTCTTCAAAAAGTCATTATTCTGAGAAAAGAAAGAAGTAGGCATTTCTACATTAAAAAGAGACAAATGCAATACAGGATCTGATCTCTGACTGGATCCTAATTCATTAAAAAACAATACTCAAATATTTAGAATGTCGCAATGCCTATAATCTACTTTCATGTGGTTCAGCAAAAAGAAAACATCAATCTACTTAAATCTCTATAGACACTTAGATAAGGATATAGCAACATATTAACAATTTTTGAAATTAGGTGGTGGTTACATGAGTGTACATTGTACTCTTTGTAAATTTAAATTTTTTGTAATTTAAAAAGTTTTTTTGATAACCTACCACCAAGCCAGGCAGATACAGAGTTGAAGAATCTGACCTTAAGAAACTCAAAATCTAGTTGGACAAAGTAAATCCACAGACCAGACCTAATTGGGGGGATATGTGGGAGTTTCCTGGTGGTCTATTTTTCAAGCATTACTAAGGGACAGAAGGGACTTTATTTTTCTGGGCTCCAAAAATCACTGCAGATGGTGATTGCAGCCATGAAATTTAAAAGACGCTTACTCCTTGGAAGGAAAGTTATGACCAACCTAGAGAGCATATTAAAAAGCACAGACATTACTTTGTCAACAAAGGTCCATCTAATCAAGGCTATGGTTTTTCCAGTAGTCATGTATGGATGTGAAAGTTGGACTATAAAGAAAGCTGAGTGCCGAAAAATTGATGCTTTTGAACTGTGGTGTTGGAGAAGACTCTGGAGAGTCCCTTGGACTTCAAGGAGATGCAACCAGTCCATCCTAAACGAGATCAGTCCTAGGTGTTCATTGGAAGGACTGATGTTGAAGCTGAAACTCCAATATTCTGGCCACCTGATGCAGAGAGCTGACTCATTTGAAAAGATCCTGATGCTGGGAAAGATTGAGGGCAGGAGGAAAAGGGGACGACAGAGGATGAGATGGCTGGATGGCATCACTGACTCAATGGACATGGGTTTGGGTCGACTTCGGGAGTTAGTGATGGACAGGGAGGCCTGGTGTGCTGCGGTTCATGGGGTTGCAAAGAGTCGGACACGACTGAGTGACTGAACTGAAATGAAGGGACATAAATAGGTAGATGTGGCTAGATCCTCTGATATTCCTTCCTCCTAAGAGATTTATACTGACAACAGTTTTCCTTAACAGCATTTTTTAATCTACCACCAGTGAAATAAATCAGACTTTTCTGGAACTATGATACTCAGTTCAAATAACCTTATGGACACCAAGCCAAAAGGTATGGGCAAGGGAAGTACTAGAGCCCAGGGATCTAAGAACACAATCTATGAGCTCCATAAATGTAAATGCTTAGAAGAACGGTGGGACAAATCTGTGTTTTCTATCTTGTGTGTGTTAGAATTTAAGCTGATGTAAAGACCACCACCAGTAAGAGCTGACTGTTACTGAGCAGTCACTACAGGCCAAGCACTGTGCTCGCCAATTCACATGCACCACCTCATCTAACTCTCACAGAAAAACTCCATGAGGGAAGCAAACTACTGCTCCCATTTAGATGTGGAGACTGAGACTCAGGATTATACAAGACGCCTTAAACTACAAAGCTGGTATTTGCCAAAGGCTGGACTTGAGTTCAGGATAATCTGACTGTATTCTTTCCCCAGCAGTTTATTATGAAAAATTCCAAACATAAAAATTAAAAGAGCTGCCATAGCAAACACCCTTTTATATATATATCTATATCTATATACACACACCTACCACTTTTTTAAAATTATTTACTTTACCAAGTGACCATCCATCCACATCCTTATCCATTTATCATCCTTTTTTGTTTTTGTTGATATTTTTTTTTTTTAAATAATGAAAGTATAACATTTACAGGAGATGGAAAATACAGGTATCATCCTTATTTTCTGATATATTTCAAAGTAAGTTGCAGATATTGGTACATTTTTCTCAATTATTTTACCATGCTTATTATCAACTCGAGTTTAATCACTGCATACAGTTTTTTCCTTTTAAGTTACACGCAATGAAATGCACAGATTCTTCTAGATGCTGAGTTATCTCCACCACAGATTAATTTTGTGTATTTTAGAACTGACTCAGTGGAAAGATCCTGATGCTGGCAAAGAATGAAGGCAAAAGGAAAAGAGGGTGGCAGAGGATAAGATGGCTAGATAGCATCACCAACTCAAACGACATGAACTTAAGCAAACTCCGGAAATTTTATGTCATATACTATATACGTATACCACACATATACATAAACTGTATGTGTATGTATACCAGTCATATACTGTATGACTATACAAGTATTTATATATTTACCTGTTCAGATACCTGGACTGCAGTTTGGGGCCATTGTCCAACATGCTATGGGGCTTCCCAGGTGGCACAGTGGTAAAGAATCCACCTGCCAATGCAGGAGATGCAAGAGATGCGGGTTCAATCCTCGGCCTGAAAGATCCCCTCGAGTAGGAAATGGCAACCCACTCCTGTATTCTTGTCGGGAAAATACCGTAGGCAGAGAAGCCACCAAGAGTCGGACACAACTGAGGGACTGAGCTCGTACGCATGCACGTGCACACCCCCCCCACACACAAAATGTGCTATACATATTCAAGTCCTTTTCATGGTAGTTACACATTTTCATTTCTCTTGGGTAAATACCTAGGACTAGACTTGCTAAGGAGAAGGCACTGGCACCCCACTCCAGTACTCTTGCCTGGAAAATCCTATGGACGGAGGAGCCTGGTGGGCTACAGTCCATAGGGTCGCAAAAAGTCGGACATGACTGAGCGACTTCAGTTTCACTTTTCACTTTCATGCATTGGAGAAGGAAATGGCAACCCACTCCAGCGTTCTTGCCTGGAGAATCCCAGGGACGGGGGAGCCTGGTGGGCTGCCGTGTATGGGGTCGCATAAAGTCAGACACGACTGAGGCGACTTGCTAAGGCAGATGCATTGAAGATGTATGGACTTTCCTGGTGGTCCAGTGGTTAAGAATCCACCTACCGATGCAGGGGACACGGGTTCCAGATCCCACCTGCCTCAGAGAAATTAAGCCCATGTGCCAGAACTACTAAAGCCCCCTGCTTTGCAATGAGAAGCCACTGGGATGAGAAGTCTACGCGCTAGAGAGTAGCCCCCACTCACAGCAACTAGAGAAACAACAACAAAGACCCAACGCAGCCAAAAATCAAGGTTTTTTTTTTTTTTTTTGAAAGGAAAAAAATAAAAAAAGATACTGCCAGATACTTGTTCCCAGTGATTGTAACATTTTCTAGTCCCATCAGTGATGGAAGAGATGTGGTTACTCTACATGCAACTGTATTCTTTTTCTTTGCTAAATTAAAAAAATTGTCATTAAGGATTACATTACATTGGAAAAGGTTATGGCAAGTCACTCTAGTATTCTTCCCTGGAGAATCCCACAGACAAGAGACTGGTGGGTACTCATGAACTTGGAGAACATAGCTGAATTAGAGTCCTGGCTTCTCATTTAAAAGCTGTGTAAATTTAAGACAGCTATTAAGCTTCTCTAATAACAGTACTTAGCTCAGAGGTTTTTGTGATTTTAAAGTGCTTATTACCTAGCAGATCATAATCTATTTATATTTACCAAGCATATACCATATGCCAGATATTGTGGTAAACCTTGACCGTGAATTAATGGCACTTAATCCTCACCAGGGCTCTATGAGGTAGCTGCTTTCATATGTCTATTTTTACAGACAAGAGGGAGAGATTAAGTCACTTGCTCAAAGTCACACACACAGCAGACAAGAGCTTTCAAACCCAGACTGGCTCAATGTTAACATCATTATGACAACTATTACTAGGGGTCAAAGCCCTGAGCCTCCGCGATGTTAACCTTCTCTTGAATGACACACGCAGCGCGATCTATACAGTAGAACGAAGGCTTAAGAGGACAAACCCAGTGAGGCGGTTTCGGATAATTTTGACGCTCATCACTGTCTCCCCCATGGTGGCAAAGGCTCTGGAGATGAAGTTCTCATCCATGTAGGGCTCCAGCTGCGTAAACACAAGAGCAGAGCGGGTCGGGCCACATCCAGACTCCTCGTTTTCCGGATCCGGTGCCCCTCCGCCCTCAGCCCGGGGTGGGCTGCACGCTGCTGGCGGGAGGGAGTGGGGCTGGGGGTGCGGGGGAAGAGGTTTCCATGCGCAGAATGATCTGAACCCCCGCGTTCAGGGTCCCTTGCCGTCTTTAAATGTGCTCCTTTGTAGAAGCCGCCCCCCTGGGATGGAGGAATCCACCCCTCCAGTCCCACAACCAGGGGCGCCCTTCAACCCTTAGGATTCCTCCCATTCTAACCGCCCCCAACCCTCCCTTTCCCCTCCGCGACCCCAGGCGAGGCCCCCAAAACCCTTCCCCCTCCGAGCCAGCCCCCTTCACCTACACGCTGGGACTCACTTGGGCGTCACCTAAGAGAACTGCCCCTCTCCAAGCGCTCTGAGGACCCTTCCCCTCAGTCTGGGCCCCCCGGCACCTAAATAACTGGGACTCGCGCCGGCGTCGCCTAAAAGAACTCCCCTCCCCATTCACGTGCACCCTTTCGGAAATTCGAGGGCCCTCCCGCCTCGCCCCCTTCTTCCTCGCGACGCTAACATTCCTGCGCCACAGACCCGGGAAGCCGCCCTCACTCACGTCGCCCATCCACAGGCTGGCCGCCATGCCCGCGGCCCCGCGGGGACTCTGTGGGCCCCCGAGCTGGCGCCGACGCGGGAGCCGCCGAACCGGGACCTCCACGGAGCATGCGCCTCGACCGCCTTCAGCGCATGCTCCGCCGCTCGGCGCCCCGGACCCCGCCCGCGTGCCGCTCCGGGTCTTTCCGGCTCCGGGTGGGCAGGTCCCAAGACTGGAGCCCGCGGGAGGGGGCGGGGCAGACCCCGCCCTGCGCTGGGCTGTGGGTGGAGCTGATGACTAGCTTTCTCGGGTTTCTATTTAAACACACACGTACAGATAAAATTACAGAATTTTACGCTCCTTGTAAAAAAAAAAAAAGCAAATATAAAAACTTTTTTTTTTTTTTCCCCTTCAAGTAAAAGATCTCCTTTGGGAGTCTGGACGATTCAGTTCCACTCACTCAGGCAAATTACTGACTGGTCCGCTCCAGCCACCCCTTCACACTGCATTTCCCAGTGTGCGAGAGATTTCTGTTGACTGCTGCGCTGGGATTCTTCCATCATTCCCTGGGGAGCAGGGAGGGCAGAATTACAGCGAGTGTAAATTGGGGCAACTGTGTCATCTCAAACCAACCAGTCTTCAAGTCTTGTCACTTTCTGGCGTCTCACTTCTACACTAATCCAAACCGCCAGTTCTAACCTGTCCCCAGTGACCTGCCACAGAAGGCTCCCAGTAAACACCATTTCTAGATAATCCTGGCAATTTGACTTCTAATCTGGGAGTGTCCCAGGCCTTCAACCTCAGTTTAATACCCATTTCCTAGAATATGAAACTTCTATGAGAATTGTCATCTCCAGGTGTGAAAGTCACTCCAAGTGCTTGAGGATCCATTTCTGAGGCTCCTTCTGGGCTGATGGGCCACTTCAGCCCTTCCTTGACAGTATACAAATCCCAGACTTGGGGTGTTTGGACCCAAAGTCAAGCACTGGTGGATCCAGCCTTAGATCCAATCACAAGTTGCCAAATTTCCGGTTTTATTCTATTCACTTCCACAGCAGTGTAGTGTTTAGGTGCTTTGACTATAGATTTGAACAAATAGAGCCCAAATCCCAGCCCTCCTCATTATTTTTGTTAACAGTAGCACTTGGTTCCCCTGCTGGCTCAGTGGTAAAGAATCCACTGGCCAATGCAGGAGACACAGGTTCCATCTGTATGTGGGGAAGATTCCCTGGAGAAGGAAATGGCAACCCTCTCCAGTGTTCTTGCCTGGGAAATACCACGGAAGGAGGAACCTGGTGGGCTATAGTCCAAAGGGTCGAAGAGTCGAACTCGTTAGCAACTAACCAACAACAAATCGCAGTGCTTACTTTGTGGCCCCCCACTCCAGTACTCTCGCCTGGAAAATCCCACGGACGGAGGAGCCTGGTAGGCTCCAGTCCATGGGGGTGGCAAAGAGTCGGACACGACTGAGCAACTTCACTTCACTTCACCTTGTGCCATGTTTTGCTTAGCCAAGCAGTGTGGCATGTGGGATCTCAATTCCCAGACCAGGGATCAGACCCATGCCCCCTGCATTGGAATCGTCTTCACCACTGGCCCACCCGCGAAGTCCCAAACTGTGTTTGTTGTGAGGAGAAAATGACAAGTTGGAAAAACATTTGGCCTAATGCCTGGCTTCTAATAAGTCCTCCAACACGGCAGTTGGAGGCCTTCGATTTATAACTGATAAATAGTACTATCTGCCAACCCCTGTGCTTTTTGCTTACTATTTTTAAATTTCATTTTACATGTGGAAAATTTTTACATATTTATTTTTAATTTAGAATGTAAGTTTTATCAGACAGGATTCCTTCTTTGCTGTTTCTAATCAAATTTCCACAAGAATGTCGGGGATACGTTAGACATCTTTGTTGGCAAAGTAATGTCTCTGCTTTTTAATATGCTGTCTAGGTTGGTCATAGCTTTTCTTCCAAGGAGCAAGTGTCTTTTCATCTCACCAACAAAGGTCCATGTAGTCAAAACTCTGGTTTTTCCAGTAGTCATGTATGGACGTAGCTGGACCATAAGGCTAAGTGCCGAAGGATCAGTGCTCTTCAACTGTGGTGTTGGAGAAGACTCTCGAGTCCCTTGGACTGCAAGATCAAACCAGTCAGTCCTAAAGGAAATCAGTCCTGAATATTCATTGCAAGGACTGATGCACCTGATGCAAAGAACTGACTCATTGGAAAAGACCCTGATGCTAGGAAAGCTTGAAGGCAGAAGGGGACAGAGGATGAGATGGTTGGATGGCATCACGGACTCGGTGGACATGAATTTGAGCAAGCTCCAGGGACGCCTGGTGTGCTGCAGTCCATGCGGTTGCAGAGTCAGACACAACTGAGCGACTGAACTGAGACACCGGAAAAAATATTAATTTTATGTCAAACAATAAACAGCTGTCCCTTACCCTACTTATCCTTTATCCCAAACTTCTCCCTAAAATATGTGTATTTCTAAATAATATATTTTAAAAGAATTTAATTTTTGACTGTCCTGGGTCTTCATTGCTGTGCCGGCTTTTCTCTAGTTGTGGAGAGTGGAGGCTAGGCTCTAGTTGTGGCGCACAGGCTTCTCACCGTGGTAGCTTCTCTTGTTGTGCAGCACAGGCCCTAGGGCACGAGGGCTTCAGTAGTTGGGGCCACAAGCCTCTAGGGCACAGGCTGGATAGTTGTGGCGAGGCCTTAGTTGCTCTGCAGTATGAGGCATCTTCCAGCATCAGGGATCAAACCGGTGTCTCCTGCACTGGCAGGCAGGTTCTTTACCACGAGCCACCATGGAAGCCCTCAATAATATAATTTCTATTCATTTGTAGTTTCAGATATTTTAAGGAACATCCCCTCAGACATACACTTTTCTGTCTTCTGATCACAATTTGTTAAACCATTGAACAGCTACATTATTATGACTGTAAATAGTATTTACAGCTGAGCCATATGTGGTGATTATATTTGTTTTGGGGTAACCAATCCAGGTTGGAGGAGGATAGGGGAAAAGGTGAAACTTAAAGAGTACTTGACACGTTTGAACGTAAAAAAAGAGATTCACACTTCCGATAGACTATGACATTGAATTATTGAACAATACTTATACCAAAAAAGTAAGCACGTGAAAGACAAGGCAATTATGAACCACAGGGAATTTTGAAATGTGCAACGGTTGTAATAGCAAAGGCTTGTGGAACCTTTACTTTGTGCCTGATACTTTTCTAATATACATAAAGCACCTACAGAGAGCTTTAGAACTGTTACATACAATACCTATCAGGGCTTCCCTGATAGCTCAGTTGATAAAGAATCCGCCTGCAATGCAGGATCAGTTCAGTTCAGTTGCTCAGTCATGTCCAACTCTTTGCGACCCCATGAATCGCAGCACGCCAGGCCTCCCTGTTCATCACCATCTCCTAGAGTTCACTCAGACTCACGTTCATCGAGTCCGTGATACCATCCAGCCATCTCATCCTCTGTCGTCCCCTTCTCCTCCTGTCCCCAATCCCTCCCAGCATGAGTCTTTTCCAATGAGTCAACTCTTCCCATGAGGTGGCCAAAGTACTGGAGTTTCAACTTTAGCATCATTCCTTACAAAGAAATCCCAGGGTTGATCTCCTTCAGAATGGACTGGTTGGATCTCCTTGCAGTCCAAGGGACTCTCAAGAGTCTTCTCCAACACCACAGTTCAAAAGCATCAATTCTTCGGCGCTCAGCCTTCTTCACAGTCCAACTCTCACATCCATACATGACCACAGGAAAAACCATAGCCTTGACTAGACAGACCTTAGTCGGCAAAGTAATGTCTCTGCTTTTGAATATACTATCTAGGTTGGTCATAACTTTTCTTCCAAGGAGTAAGCGTCTTTTAATTTCATGGCTGCAGTCACCATCTGCAGTGATCCATCTGCAGTGATTTTGGAGCCCAAAAAAATGGATACCACAGCTCAGTTCCTGGGTTGGGAAGATCTGATGGAGAAGGGATAGGCTACCCACTCCTGTATTCTTGGGCTTCTCTTGTGGCTCAGCTGATAAAGAATCTGCCTGCAGTGTGGGAGACCTGGGTTCGATCCTTGGGTTGGGAAGATCCCCTGGAGAAGGGAAAGGCTACCCACTCCAGTATTCTGGCCTGGAGAATCTCATAGACTGTATTGCCTATGGGGTCGCAAAGAGTCGGAGACTGAGTGACTTCACTACAATACAAGGAAAAGAAAGGTAGCTAGATCTCCAATTAGTCACTCAAACTCCCGGGGACATTTTCCTGAGGGATAGCAATTCCAACTTCACAAGACTGATGTGAGGATGAAATGAGCTATTACTGTATTGCCTATGGGGTCGCAAAGAGTCGGAGACTGAGTGACTTCACTACAATACAAGGAAAAGAAAGGTAGCTAGATCTCCAATTAGTCACTCAAACTCCCGGGGACATTTTCCTGAGGGATAGCAATTCCAACTTCACAAGACTGATGTGAGGATGAAATGAGCTATTATTGTATGCAAAGTGCTCAGTACAATGCCTGGCCCATTTAACTCTCAACCACAAGAGTTGTTTTTAAGGAGAGAGTAGTTTCAATCTGCTGTATGTCAAAAGGGAAAGCTTCAATAACTCTAATCCAAATGGACTTTTTGGGGGGGCAGGGGAGGGAAGAGCAGACACACTCTGCCTCTTTACAGTGAAAATATTAAAGTCGAAAGCTGTGATTTTTTTCCCTTCTAAGAAGTCAATTTCTAATCAGGATAGGACCTGCATTGAAACTAAAAGTTCGAGGAAAAAACAATCACAGAAAACATGTTAAGTTATTTTACATCATATTCATTTTTCCAAGAGTAGCTGACATCAAGAATCCTCCTGGTACTAATAAAACTTCCCTGCTGTACATATATAGATCTCCTATAGTAGCACTGTCCACTGTGACTTTCTGCAATTATAGAAATGTTCTATAAATTTCTGTATTTGCATAGCCCCCAAACCATAGGCACTAGCTGCTTTTGACTACTGAGGACTTGCAATGTGGCTAGTAAAGTTGAGAAAGTTCGTTTTACATTTTTACAAATTTAAATTAAATCTAAATAGCCACAAGTAGCTACTGACCACCATACTGGACAGGTAAGCTCTATGTGATTTGGTTGCTCAAATGCCTGTGAAAATCTACGTCATTATGCCTAAGTTGTTATTGTGCAATTAATCATGTTTAATCAGTTACACTAGCTTTTGAAATGATACATCATTAAACTTGTGTATTTCTAGAGATGTATTGTACTCAAAAATCTTGGTTTCAAATTAGGATATTAAAAAGATCCATTCCATGTCTCACGTACTGTACAATATAGTTCTTAAAAAATCCAGTGATTCTTGAAACATAAATATCTAACAAAAACCAATCGACTCATTTTGATTTGTCTAGAACAGACATTGTTCCATACAAAAAACAAAAACAACAAATAACAAAAAATGAACAGCTGGCACGTACCAGGACTTCTTGACATCACTGAAGTCCTATTCTTCCCCAGGTCTATAGGCATGGGGTCATTCTGCCCTTCCCAACACAGCAGGTGCTCCCTTAAAAAAGCAGGGAGTGTGTAGAAAATAAGTGGCCTGTTTTACAAAACTCTAAATTTATTCAAAGTGTTAAAAGACTTCACTCTCCCCTCCAAAATGCTTTACATTAAAAAAAAAAGAAAATCAAAACCCTTTCCTGTTTTTTCAGCCACTGTACAAGCTGCTGTTTCCCTTTCTGGGGACCAGACGCTACCCCTCCAACCCTCTTCCCCTCCTTCCCTTCACTCTCAATATTGCTGTAAGTTTGTTTATAAAGCCCTCCTTTCCCTCTCCCCGCAAGTCCTGCCCTGCAGGCACAGCTGCCTTTCCAGATTTCAGACCCTTGGCTGCAGGTGAGGCAGGATGGGTGAGGGAGACTGCAGACAAGGCCCGAAGGACAGAATGCTTTGTGCTTCTGGGAGAAAGGCGGATTGGCTTTTTTCTTGATCAAGCGGAGGAGCCCTGTTTTTCTTTTTGCCCCATGGGCACCTGTTCAGGGCCAAATATTTGGCTTGGGGTTGCCCACGGCTGGGTAGCCCTGCCCCTTCTCCAGTTTCCCCCAGGCATAAGTCCATGACAGCTGGGTCTGACGACTGAACCATGTGTCCGCCTGTGGGTTGTGAAGGACGGGAAGAGTAGCACAGGACTAGAGCGGGGCTTGATGGAGCCCGACTTCTCAGTGTATATGGGCACCAAACACACAGGGGAGGAAGTTTTGGTTTTGGAGAGGCAAAACCAGGGTCAGCCAGTACCATGGGAAGTAGGGATGAGGGGGAAGGTCTGACCATATGGCTGTGGGGTGAGCAATGTTCCTTCTGATAAAAACCCCTCCCCTCTCTTCCATCTATCCCACCCTCATCCTGTAGGTCCCAGGATGATTCCAGAAAAGAGGGGGGCACAAAAGGGAGAAGGGTTCTGTTCTGCTGATGAGGAAAAGGCAGGAGGTGACAGAGTACTTGGGGCTGGGAGAGGCCTGCTGGAACACGCAGTCGTCATGGCTTCCCTGTTCCAAGAGCGAGGTTGTGAGGGCCAGGAACCAGGCCCTCAGAGGCTTCACCAGCTCTGTTCCCTGTCCTTGACTAGTAAGACTGTGTGCTGGCCCCCGCTGGACACAGTTAAGACCACACGGTTCTCCAGCTGTTTGCCTGTCATCTCCACGGGGCTCCAGGCATCTTCGTCCTGTCCTGTGCCCAGCTGGTAGTTGGTGCCCATGCCCCAGGCAAAAACACGACCTACAGGGGAGAGAAACAAGGGCAGCTGTCTTGAGGATCCCCAGCCCCAGCTTTCTGCAGGGTGAGAAGCCTGGCACATGGGGGTGCCTTCTGGAGTTGGCCTGAGGCAGCCTGGCAATGTCCCAGCCTCCGGGGAGTTCAGAGAAGCTGGGAGAAGGCAAGGAGGTGATGGACAAAAAACAGCTTTGTCAACCAGAGACCACAACCCTTATGCATTGACAAAGATTCTCCCTGCTCCCAAGCAGAGCTTTCAAGGCCTGACAATGACTGGTCATTCCCCAAACCCCTACATCACCTCCATTCCCCGAACCGCCTGCCCTTGAGGCTATTCTGGACGTTCTCCTTTTCTTAGCATTAAGGACTAAACCTTCAAGGTGCAGTAAGCCCCACTTCCTCGGGAACTCTTTCCAGACAGCTCCGGATCCGGCGCCTCTGCCAGCCCGCTTTCCCAGGGCCTTCAAGTCTGCTCCCCCAGGCTTTAGCGACCACTCGTCCACACCCTCCTCTGCTGTGCTTGCCAGGAGCCCAACTACTAATGCTTGCCAGGACCCCAACTACTAATTTCTTTCTCCTAATGATATTTTAAGTACATCTCCCTGGGAAGCTGGCAGTTACTAGTTTGTATAAGAAAGGGTCACCAAGATAAATGTAAAGGCATGCCAGTGTTAGGAGTCTGCAGACCTGGGTTCCAGTCCTTCTGCCTGTCCTTGCCTGTGGGTTCAGTTGTATCTGACCCTTCATGACTCCATGGACTGTGACCGCCAGGCTCCTCTGTCCATGGGATTTTCCAGGCAAGAATACTGGAGTGCATTGCCATTTCCTCCTCCAGGGGATCTTCCTGACCCAGGGATCAAACCCACGACTCCTGTATCTCCTGCACTGGCAGGTAGATTCTTTACCACTGAGCCACCCGGAAAGCCTTGCCTATCTGGGCCTCAGTAATTAATATATCCCCTTGGCTCANTTCCAGGCAAGAATACTGGAGTGCATTGCCATTTCCTCCTCCAGGGGATCTTCCTGACCCAGGGATCAAACCCACGACTCCTGTATCTCCTGCACTGGCAGGTAGATTCTTTACCACTGAGCCACCCGGAAAGCCTTGCCTATCTGGGCCTCAGTAATTAATATATCCCCTTGGCTCAAACACATTAAAATAATTTTAGTAATGTGTTTACCCACTTTATGTCATCGAAGCCAGAGCTTCTATCAGGACAAAAATAACGTCATCACAAATACTGCTCTCCACATCTCAGTTCCACAGAATGATGGGCAACGGAACCTGCTAGGCACTCTGGTAAGAATCATGACCCCCAGATCCCAACCGGACTGACTGTGGGCAGTCCCACTCACCATCCTTGGTCACAGCATACCCCACAGAGGCTCCACAAGCCACTGAAGAGACCGTGGGCAGCCTGGAGATCAGGGTGGGTACGCTCTTCTCCTCAGCGCCTTCCCCAAGGCCCAGCCGCCCATACTCAGCCCGGCCCAGGCTGTATGCTTTTCCTGTCGGAGGAGGGAGAGAGACAAGGAATAGCAGAGGGCACGCTCCAGGTAGGTGGGGTGAGGGCCGACGCCTACGGGGGCGGGTCCCCCAGTCCCAAGGTGCTGCTGAGATCTGCACGTCTCTTTCAGTGTGGAGGGAAACCTGGAAGAGCCTCCACAGGCCCCCACTGAACTCCCAGGTGCTGGCGGGTGGGGTGACCCTCATGGACCCAGTTAGCCCAATCCATGGAGCAGGCCCGGGGAATGCTCCACCCCCACCCCAGGGACAGGCCTAGACCCCTACCTTCTGAGTCCATGCAGACTGTGTGGTGCTGGCCCCCAGAGAAGCCCACCCAGGACTTGGTGGAGTTCTTGAAGGATGTTAGGTTCTGAGGTATAAAACAGGATTCTGTGCCTTGGGTTCCTGGGGGGAGAGGCCGGGATGGGGCTGTCAGGGGTGACACTGTCCAAGGAATCACCTTCTTCATCCCTTCCCTCATCACAACTACAGAAAGCCGCAGTGCGGCAACGAAGACCCAGCACGACCAAAAATAAGTAAGTATATATTCAAAACAACCACACCTGAGGCTCTGAGAGGTTAGGTGAGCCCCACACGGAGGGGGCACGATGAACGAGTGGTGGAGGCAGCTCTGGGCTACACTGGATGATGGGCTTGGGACTCACCAAGTTGATGGTAGTTGGAGAGGCCAAAGCCATATACATGGCCCTCAGAGGAGATGGCGAAGGTGAAGTAGGCACCGCAGAAGGCATCCTGGAATCTGACATGGCCCCGGCTTCCCCTGGATTTCAGCATCACACACCTGGGGACCAGGAGTCGCTCTGCAGGCAGAGAGAAGGTCAGGGTCAGCGGCACACACGCGGCCTCTCCTCTCTGCCCGGCTGTGTCTCCTTTACTGCTGAAGCCCTCACAGGGAGCCTAAGCAGGGACTCTCCTCTGCAGAATACAGAAGAGACTGAGGCGAACAGAGGCCAGGTGCCTCACTCAGACCCCCAAGCCACAGAGGTACCATTTATATGAACTTGCTGTGTGTCAGACAGCCTTCTGTATGAACTCGGTTCACTTCACAACAACCCAGTGAGGCAGGTAGTTTAGAGATGAGGAAACTGTCTGGAGGCCCATGGCAAAGAAGGGGTAGAGCCAAGATTCAACTCTGAGGTAGTCTAGGGATTTCTTAACTATCACTGCAGGTCCACCTGATGCAAGCCTGAACACAAGAAAATCCCTTCTGCCTTTGACCTTCACCAGGGGGTGGCTTGCCAACTTGCCCCAACACAGGAACCTAAGCTACCTACTGTCAGGGAAATTAAAATGGAGGTAGTCTTGTCCAGGCTTCAGAAGCAGGGGAGGCCTCTGACCGACATCTGACCTTGCCTGGACCCTGCTCGGACCACATGCCTACTTGTGAACACACCAACTGTTACCAGTAAGTCAAGTGGCACTTAAGAAAGGGAGCGGGTCTTGGAATTTAAGTCCCTGGAGGTCTGGCCAACGCCCTGAGGTCAGACGAAATCTTATGATGCACAGGTAAAACCAACAGCATTTTGTTTGTGTGTGATGAGTGGTTTCTTTTGTTAACGAATCCTTTGAACCTAAACTGAAACTAAATCATCAAAACACCTACCAAGGGGCTTCCCTGGTGGCTCAGTGGTAAAGAACCTGCCTGCCAGTGCAGGAAGCTTGGGTTCAATCCCTGATCCCAGAAGATCCCACACGCCATAAGCTCCTGAGCCACAACTACTGAGCCTGTGCTCTAGAGCCTGGGAGCCACAACTACTGAGCCCACGAGCTATGACTACTGAAGCCTGTGTGCCCTAGGCCCCGTGCTCTACAACAAGAGAAGCCGCTGTAGTGAGACGTTGAGTGCCACGACTAGAGAGTAGCCCCCGCTTGCCACAACTAGAGGAAAGCCCATGCAGCAATCAAGACCTAGCACAGACAAAAGTGAATTAAAAACAAACAAACACCTACCAAGGCCCTGACGGCCACCACGATTGGCAAATAATTCAGGTACGCGGCCCAGTTGGCCCTGCTCCCCGGAGCCCAGAGTATAGAGGTCGCCATCAACTGTCAGCATCACCAAGTGGTCGTTTCCTGAGGGTGAGAGGAAAGCAGGGGATGCAGGGCTTGTCTGTAAGGCCCAAGGCTGGGCCAGACCCAGAAAAAGGTTCTCCAACTCCTGCCCAGAGTGAGAACCCAGACTCACCTGAGGCCACCTTCATGACGGGCATACTCAGCTGCACCTGCACAGGCACCATGCTCTTTTTCATGGGTTCCAAGAGCCCGATCACACCATTATTGTCCTGGAAGGGAGGGGCGGGTCAGTTTTCAGCCAGCCCTGCCTGTCTCATACCAGCCAGATCCAGCTTTGTAGGCACCCCCAGAGCTGTGTGGTAAAGGGCACTGGTGCCAGGTGAGGATGGAGAGGTGGACAGGAGCCAGGCCACATGGTGAAATACTCATGAGTGAAATCATATGTGGTCTGTGATTTGTATTAAAATATAACAAAGGAATTGGGGAATGGAAGGGAGTGAAAATCAAACAAGTTTGGTCATAAGCTGATAATTGTTCAGGCAAGTAAATAAGAGTTCAAAATAGCATTCTGATTACTCTTACATGTTTGAAATTCTCCATCAAAAAGTGTTAAAAGAGCTCCAACGAGGAAATATCAGATTCCTTTATTTCTGACATTTCAAAATAAACTGAATAACAAAGTGCCAAAACAATTTTAATGCTGAATCTGCTGTTTAAACCACTCTCCTGTCTTGAAAATTCTGAGATATGCCTCTGAGAAGTGTGGAAGGAGACTGGGATGGGGAGCAAGGAGGTTAAAAGGGAGGAGATGGGTCAGCAGGCTTCTTGGCTCAGCCGAAGACCAAAAGTATCCCTGAGCCACTCCTTTTCCACGACACACAACATCATAACATCAGATTCACAGGAGCAGTCAGTAGTGTGCACAGGCCTGATGAAGAACCAGAAATCTGGGTCTTCCCAGGGTCTCAAATCTCTCCAAAGGCACAACACGGGCTCGGAGATGGGGCCCCACCAGCTGTACTTAATTCTGCGCACAGCTCCACAGCTATCCTCCAGACCCAGTCTTACCCGGAAGGAGCCCCAGAGGAAGACACGGCCATCCTCGGTGAGGGCTGCGGTGTGACTGTCTCCTGCTGAGACCTGTACCACCTTCTCTTGTAGGTCCACCTTCCCAGGGACCATCTCTGAGCCCTCCACCGACGTATCCCTTCCCAGAGCGCCCTCGTCATTGCAGCCAAAGGAGTAGACCTGTGCAGAGGACGCCCCGTCAGTGCGAGGTCTGGCCTCTCAGTGTGTTCTGGTCTAGGCCACTCCCTGCTTATCCAGCCAGCCCCATCTCTACAGGGTAGTGCATACGGTTCAGAGCTCCTTCCCCCAGGCCCCCAGGCCCAAGTCCTGCCCCATCTGTGCCACCCTGACCTACCTGGCCACTTTTGCTTAGGCACACAGTGTGCATGCCCCCAGCCTCAGCCTGCACGATGTCTTCTGGAATGGACACTAGGGCCGGCTTCTTCCTCTCCATCACATTCTCACCCAGCCCCAGCTGGCCCACGTCACCCTGGCCCAGTGTCAGCACCATACCTGGTTCTGTGCCGTGGGACCTATGGGAGACTGAGGGGTAAAGAAGATAGCCCCTGAGCGTGCAGGATGACAAGAGAGAGGAGAGGTGGTTGCACAGGCTGTGGGTTAACACAGACCTGGGTTCAAATCCGTGCCCTGCCACAAAACATTAGTCAGACCTCTCCAAGCCTAAGCGTCCTCATCTGTGAAACGAGGGTAAAAGAAGTACCTATCTCATAGAATGTTTGTGAAGATTAAAAACTGAGCACACTAGGGACTTCCCTGGTGGTCCAGTGGTTAAGACTTTGCCTTCCAATAGAGGGGTGTGTAGGTTCAATCCTTGGAGGGTGAACTAACATCCAACATGCCTCATACCCAAAAAACCAAAACACAAAACAAGCAGTACTGAAACAAATTCAATGAAGACTTTAAAATATGACTCACATAAAAAGAATTTTAATTTTAAATTAAAACCCAAAAAATTCCAGCACATTTTTTAAAAATCTGTATTTATTTATTTGGCTACGCTCAGTCCTAGTGCAACATGCAGGCTCCTTAGTTGCGGCCTGTGGGATCTAGTTCCCTGATCAGGAATGGAGCATGGAGTCTTAGCCACTGGACTACCAGGAAAGTGCCCACGTAAGCACATTATTAATGTGAGTGGAAGGAAATGGCAATAATATACTTGGTACAGAGAAGAACATTCAGGTGGGGAGGAGGAGTGGGGCACAAGACAGCTTTTCTGGTTGGCTGTTCTTGGTCAGGAACCAACTAACAGAGAGGGCATAATTACATCTAACACTGCTTATTCTACTAATGTTAAACTGACTTGCAGCCTTCCACATTATGCTATAGGTCTATCCATTTCAGGCTCCCATTTTATAGAAAAGGAGAACAGAGCCTCAGAGAGTGTCATAAGAGCTAATAACGAATAAAGTTTGCAGCGAAACCAAACCGAGGAGGCCTGCATGGTCAGAGCACAGTCCCTAGTCTCCATCCTCAGGCTGTGACTTAACCACCGAACATGGGCACACTGACCCCCTCTCCACTTCTTTTGGGGAGCAGACACACAGCTGAAGAGGAAAGGGAGGAGTAAGAGACCGCACAGGCATTTGCAAAGAGGTACGGGCCAATCAGCGTGCAGCGCTGGGCCATCTGCGGGCCAATGGGGGGCAGAGCCACCAAGGCCCCGGAGAGCCAATAGCGTCCAGTCCCTCCCTCCGGGGGTGTGGCCACGGCTGCCAGGACTGCTGCGGCTGCGCAGAGGGCGCTCTGGGCAGGCAGCCACCTGGTCGGGCGGGCCTTCTGGTCAGGAGGGCACAGCCCGCAGGCACCTTGGCAGGAGCGGGGGCCTGGAACACGGCGGGAGGCAACGGCCCTCACTGCCTGGTTACGAGGGTCTGCAAAAGACAGACACTGTCTGAGTGTGGGTCCACACTCCCCACACCCTCCCAGACTGGGGGTGGCTCTCCTCCCTGACTCCCTCTAGGGTCCCTGCAGGGAGGAGACCAAACGCACTTCTCTCAAATGCTAACCAGGAAACGAGCTCATTTTCCTCATGGCAGCCCGGGTGAGGTTGCCCGTTTTATGAATGGGGTAGTCTAAGTTCAGTGAGGTTAGTGATTTGACACAGCTATACAGCTAGAAAGTGGCAGAGCAAGGATGTGAACCCAGTCTGGAGGTCAATGGTCTTAACTAAGCATTACTGCCTAGGGCAAAGCCGTAGGGTCTAGTTTTTCACCTGTATCTGAGGGCTTTTAAGCAAGTCTCTGCCCCTTTATCATTCCCAGAGGGTGGAATCAGTGAGCTACAGGAGACCCTCCAGCTGGGTGGAGTTCCTGGACTTCCTGGCCCCTTGGCTTCAAATCTCAGGGAGGAAGGAGCCTGGTACCGGATTCTGGGGATGCCAAGAGGCCACCCATACTGAGGGCCAACTTACCTTTCACCTTCTTGCTTTTGGGGAGGGCATCTTCTGGGGGAGACCTTCTCTTAGCTACACGCTTGGGTGGCATCTTCTTGTCCTGAAAAACCCAGGCAAAGACTCCATGTCAGAAATGGCTCTATTCAGGCAGTATTTATCAAAAACCCTAAAAAATGTGAAAAGAAATGCCTAGCAATTCAACTTCTCGGAAATATACCTGAGAAGAACCAAATAATAAATAAACCCAAAGATTAAGTTCCACTAATATTCTCTACTGTATCCTTCGTAACATTAAAAAAACAAAAACAAAAAATGGAGCAACCCGTGTACTTAGGAGGAGGGGATTGGCTAAATAATACGTGACATAATGACAATAAAACAGTACGAAGCCATTAAAAGTGATGTTTTCAGAGATTTATTTACTGAATCATTGCCAAGTAACATAAGCAGATTGAAAAACAGGCCATCATCCTACTTGTGGAAAAGAAAAAGCATACACATATAAAAATATGTGGAAGGAAATACATTCAATATTAATAATGGTAACCTCTGGAAAATGCGATTATGGACAAATTTGACTTCTTTCTTTATATCTTAATCTAAGATACAAACAGCATGACATGTATTTTTAAATTTTATTATTAAAAAATTAATGTAAAGTAATTAACCTCCAATTAAAATAAATTTATATTAAAAATTAAAAATAAATAATTAAAACACTGAAGAACATTCAATGAACATCATAACTACTTCCAACCCCAACATAACCACAGTAACTCTGGTGATACACTACTGTGTTAATCAGACCACACAAACACACATTCACAGCTATTTTCACTAAATAAAACCAAACCACACCACTTTCTCAACCGCAGTCCAGTCGTTAGGAATCTACCTGTCAATGCAGGGGACACAGGTTCGATCCCCAGTCCGGGAAGACTCCATATGCTGTGAGGCAACTAAGCCCATGCGCCACAACTACTCTGCCTGCATGCCCTAGAGCCCACACTCACAAGAGAAGCCACTGCAATAAGCCCATGCAGCACAAGAGAGAAGCCCAGACTCACTGCAACTAGAGAAAGCCTGTAAGCAGTAATGAAAACTCAGCATAGCCAAAATTTAAATAAATTTAAAAAACAAAACCATTTGTGCCCTTTGATCCAAAATGCCACCACTCCTAGGAGGAACCTGGCTTTCCTTTAAACCCATCCAACAAGAGATAAACACTGTATATACACTCATACTAACATACAAACACCCGGTGTTACAAAAGAGGAAAGGAAATCACCTCTGGGTGACAGGAAGGGTTGTGGCAGCTTGCTCGATCCAGGGCAGCTGAGCCGTCAGCGCTGACTGCCTCCTTGCTTCAACTAACTGCTGTTGCCTTCTCAAGGCCACTGAGAACAGACACTCTGCCCTAGTGTCTCAATTTCAACCCAGCCCAAATTGGGTAAAAAGCCCTTTTTCCTCCACATAAGCAGTTTCTGAAATAAATCTTTATTGAGCCCTGGTTTTTAAGGTTACGAAAGACAGCTGTCTAAGCCTTAAGGCTCCCAAACTCTGTGATCCCTCTGGAGTAGAGAGCAGGGCCCAGGCAGTTTGCAGCTATCCAGATGCAAAAGCGGCAGAGCAAGTAGTGGTTAAGAGGAGCCAGGCTATGTACTCAGCTACTTTCTGGCTGTTTGACCTTGGACAAAGTTACTTAGTCTCTTCACCATTCAGTGTAAAATGGGGATAGTAATTACTCAAAATCGCTGTGGATGCTGAGCGCTGCCATGAAATCAAAGACCCTGATGCTGGGAAAGACTGAAGGTAAAAGAAGGGGGTGGCAGAGGATGAGATGGTTAGATAGCATCACTGACTCAGTTCAATTCAGTCGCTCAGTTGTGTCCAACTCTTTGCAACCCCATGGACTACAGCACGCCAGGCTTCCCCGTCCATCACCAACTCCTGGAGCTTACTCAAACTCATGTCCATCGAGTCAGTGATGCCATCCAACCAACCATCTCACCCTCTGTCATCCCTTTTTCCTCTCACATACAATCTTTCCCAGCATAGAATCTTTCCCAGCATCAGGGTCTTTTCAAATGAGTCAGCTCTTCACATCAGGTGGCCAAAGTATTAAGAGTTTCAGCTTCAACATCAGTCCTCCCAATGAATATTCAGGACTGATTTCCTTTAGGATGGACTGGCTGGATCTCCTTGCAGTCCAAGGGACTCTCAAGAGTCATCTCCAACACCACAGTTCAAAAGCATCAACTCTTCGGCGATCAGCTTTCTTTATAGTCCAACTTTCAATCCGTACTGACTACTGGAAAAACCATAGCCTTGACTAGACGGACCTTTGTTGGCAAAGTAATGTCTCTGCTTTTTAATATGCTGTCTAGGTTGGTCTAACTTTTCTTCCAAGGAGTGTCTTTTAATTTCATGGCTGCAGTCACCATCTGCAATGATTTTGGAGCCCCCCAAAATAAAGTCTGCCACTGTTTCCACATCTATTTGCCATGAAGTGATGGGACCAGATGCCATGATCTTAGTTTTTCTGAATGTTGAGCTTTAAGCCAACCTTTTCACTCTCCTCTTTCACTTTCATCAAGAGGCTCTTTAGTTTTTCTTCGCTTTCTGCCGTAAGAGTGGTGTCACTGATTCAACGGACATGAATTTCAGCAAACTCCGAGAGATAGTGGAGGACAGAGGAGCCTGGCATGCTGCAGTCCATGGGGCTGCAAAGATACAGGTATCTACACATTGTTATGACTATGACTAAATGAGCTAATACTGTAAAAGTAACTGCAGGGTGGTTCGATCTCTGGGTCAGGAAGATCACCTGGAGGATAGCATGGCAATCCAGTCCAGTATTCTGGCCTGGAGAATTCCATGGACAGAGGAGCCTGGCGGGGTACAGTCCATAGTGTCGCAAAGAGTCAGACACCACTGAAGCGACTTAGCATGCACACACACAATTACAGGGTAGGGTAAGGGCTCAATAAATCAATGCTGGTGTTTAAACATCTAGGGTCTGTTCCAGGTAATGCTTAGGCACAGCTAATCTAATCTAACCACCTTTCCTCCATTTTATAGAAAAGGGATGGAGACTTTAACCAAGGCTATAAATGGCAAGAGAATTCTAAGAACCCTTCTCTGGAGCCTCTCCAAGTCCCTGTTCCGAGGTATATGAACATGAGGTCAACGGCCTGGAACCTCCAGGCACATTTCTGCTGGCTGACCTGGGGGAGGAGAACAAAGTGCCTAGAATGCCCCACGGCTGTGTGGGCTGAGCCTCTGCAGGCTGAGCTTCTACAGGCTGAGACTGGCCCAGTTTTGACTTTGTTGAGGTGGCAGTTCTGTTTCACCCAACTGTTATTCTCCCAGGGTGGTACCCCTCCCCTCCAACCAGCCTTTTTGAGACCACTCTTCCCACACTAGAAATGCACCTTCACTGGGATCAGTTAAGCTGCACAGTCGTGTCCAACTCTTTGTGATCCCACAGACTGCAGCACACCAGGCTTCCCTGTCCATCACCAACTCCCAGAGCTTACTCAAACTCATGTCCATCGAGTCAGTGATGCCATCCAACCATCTCATCCTTTGTCATCCCCTTTTCCTGCCCTCAATCTTTCCTAGCATCAGGGTCTTTTCCAACGAGTCAGTTCTTTGCATCAGGGATAGAGCTGTGGTTTGCTCAACCCTGCTTGTGCGACCATGTTTGGCCTCTCTGGCTGTTCTAGCCTTTCTGGATTGTGTGTATCCTCATGTAAAGGGATGTAATGACCACTTCGAGGGCTGCTGTCCAGACGGAATGAAATGTCTGTGAAGGGTTGTGCAGTGCCAAGCACACGGTACGTAGCAGCATGGACTCACTCCTTCCGTGAATGCTTATTACCACTGCTTGGCTCTGGACCAGGGGTAGCAAGGAAAAAGGCAACTAACCCTCGTCCTGCTCTCATGGAGCTTACAAACAGAAACACATACACACCCAGAGAGAGTATAATTACAGACAGTGTGGTGTGATGAATAGGCAAGGTGATATAGTAGGACTGTTCCAGGGACACAACAATGTAAATGTATTTAATGCCACTGAACCATGTACAGTTAAAAATGGCTACAATAGTAAATTTTATGTTATGTATAGTTTATCACAATAAAAAAAAAAAGAGTAACTGGGATAGGGGAGGAGATATAGGTTAGGTCAGATAGGTGACATCTGGGCTAAGACTTGAAATACTAGGCAGAGAAAGATAGCAGGGGAAAGCCTGGACAAAAGCATGTGACATGCTCAGGAACCTGGGGAGGCCAGCAGGGCTGCAGCTGGACAGTGATGGATCAGAGGCACAAGGGCAGGAGGGGCCGGGTCATACAAGGCCTAGTAGGGAAAACTGACAAGCGTTAAGAAGACTGTCTCATTAATGACTGTTCTGGAAGGGATTGGAAGAGGAGGCGACTGCAAGCATCCAAATGAGAGAAGTTGGTGACATGATTTGGTCTGAGACAACAACGAAAAATACCCTTTGCCAAGGGATTAGATGTAGGGAATGAGGGTGGGGGAGGAACCCAGATTGACTATTTCATCCTAGAAAACCCAGGGGATCCTGGGCAGGGCCCCTTTGATCCCCCTATGAACTTGGCCCAACACAAGGACTCCTAGCCTTCGGCTTAAGTAACTAGGTAGACAGTAGACTTCCACTCACTGAGAAGACCGGGGGACAAACGGGGAGGAGAGATTGAGAGGTCTTTGTCAAGTGTGAAGTGTGCAGGAACCGATCAAGAAGGGATATTAAGGTGGCAGAGCTGGATGGGTTAAGGAGTGTGGGATACACCAGGGACCCACTCGCTCCAGTAAACAGCTCACAACCCTTGGCCAGGTTGGCACTGGTTCACTGGGTCTGGGGCCCTGTCCCACCAAAGGCATATTCCCCCATCAGCTCATCAGAACGACCTGCAGCTGTCAGCTCTGCTGGGGAGGGAGACTGAGGAGCTTGGAAAAGTACTCAGAACAAGAAGTGGAAAAAACAAACAGGAAACAGAATGGTATCAGC
Source organism: Oreotragus oreotragus (assembly GCA_006410675.1). Lineage (NCBI taxonomy): Eukaryota > Metazoa > Chordata > Mammalia > Artiodactyla > Bovidae > Oreotragus > Oreotragus oreotragus. The sequence continues at coordinate 113,940 of SJYX01012526.1, read as the reverse complement.
AGATCGGTGCTGCTGTTGGGTTGACCTATGGGAAAAGCCTGGAGTGGAGATCAGAAAAACAAAGGCTATAGGAGGTATTCAGTGTCATGGATCATTAACCAAAAAAAAAAAAAAAAGATTCGACCACTCATGATCTTTTTAAAAAGACCTCCAGGGTCTGGTACTGACACAACTTGTGGGTTCATCTTATCTGTCACACCCTCCCTTCTTGCAATCTTAGACTGCTTACTCTTCTCTCCATACCAGTGCAACTCCATCCCACCCCAGCCCTATTACTGCAAGAACTGCTACTCAAAGTTGCCTCCATTGGTACACTACCTCGGATTCCTCTCTCAATCCTAAAGGAATCATCCTCTCCAAGAAATTAGGACAGAGTTTGGATCATAATTATTTAAACAATCTAGTCTCTTTGGGGCACTGGCCACACCTACCTTCTAACAACCTTTAACTTCTCACAACAAGCTGAAGAGGGCTCTGTCACTCTTATTTAACAGCTGAGGGAACTGGGACTCAGAGAAGTAGATTTACTTGCTTAAGTTGGCACAGCTGGAAAGGAGAGCCAGGAATGGAATCCAGGTATATCTGAAAATTAAAAGCAAAAGAACGGTTGGCTAAAGGCAGGTCATGATCCAGGCAGCGATCGAGGCAGCCTGGACAGGGCTCCCCAGGATCCCCTATGAACCTGGCCAAAGGCAAGGAGCAGAGGGTGGGAGTCTGCTGAAAGGGACAAGACGGTGGGTGAGAGCAAAGGGGAGACACGGAAGCAGTGAGAGCCTGGGAGAGTGGGCCAGAAGGGCGACAGAGCTGCTGAAGCACGTGTGGAAGGACCACAAGCACAGCTCCATGCCTCGGTGCAGAGCGCAACGGCTTTTAAGTCCAGTCCACCTGAGTCCCCTTTGAACTTGAGAGTCTTTGTCTCTCAAAGGGAGGATTCCAGGCACTGCAGTGTCTATGAACAATCCCAGAGGCAATGCGGGGGATGAGAGGGCACCTTCTAAAAGGTGGAGCCCCGCACCCATGACCCACATGCATGTTTTCTATCGCACAAATCAGTCCTTTGGACAGACTTCCTCTCTAACCACTCTGGGTTTTATTTATTTAATTTCTCTTAGTTCCTTGACCAGGGATTGAACCTGTGTCCTCTATAGTAGAAATGTGGTATCTTAACCACTGGACCACCAGGAAAGTCCCTGGGTGTGTTTTCTTAAGTAGACATCGAGAGTCTGGGCTGCGTATAAGTCCTAGTCTTTTGTCCCCACCCCTCACTCCCCAACAGACAAACACAGCTTCCATCTTTAAGGAGTTCACAGTCTGGAAGAAGAGTGAGATACAATCTCAGTAAGTCAGATACAGAGTCAACTTCCACTAACAGGCTCCTAAGGTGAAGAACTGATGCTTTCCAATTATGGTGCTGAAGACCCTCGAGAGTCCTGTGGACTGCAAGGAAATCAAACCAGTCAATCCTAAAGGAGATCAACCTTGAATATTCATTGGAAGGACTGATGCTGAAGCTGAAGCTCTAATACTTTGGGCACTGATGCAAAGGGCCAGCTCACTGGAAAAGACTCTTGGGAAAGATTGAAGGCAAAAGGAGAAGGGGGCAGCAGAGGATGAGATGGTTAGAGAGCAACACCAACACAATGGAAATGAATGTGAGCAACCTCTGGGAGATGGCAGAAGACAGAGGAGCTTGGCATGCTGCAATCATGGAGTTACAGAGTTGGACATGACTTAGCGACTGAACAACAACGTGCGCCAGTCAATCCTGGAATACTCACACCCTGCCCTCAGAGGTGTGATCATCCTGGTATTCTCAGGGGAAGGGGGCCCTGGCCACACAGAAGTGGGAAGACAGCCCAGTCTGCTGACCACTCCCCACCAGGACCAGAGCATCCCCCATCCCCACTTCTCCCTGGGCCTGTTTTTCCATTTGGTAGACTAGAGAGTCTACCAGGGCCCTTGTGTTCCTGCTATGACCCTCTGTGACCTCATCTCTGCAAAGGGAGACAGAGCTGTCTCCAACCACAGCAGCTGTCCCCACCCAGCCACCCCAATGTCAGGAGGCAAACCCTTGCCAGACAGATGCAAGGGCTGAAGAATCTCTTTGTGAGGGAAGGCAGGAGAAAGGCTCTGTTTGCCTGTCAACAAACACTGGGAGAGCAACTTCTTCCTGCCCGATGTCAGGCATTGAGCTGGTAAACCTCACCCAAGAGCTCCTTACCAGGATCCCCCATCAATACAGAGGGGGTGGTCGTGGTTTAAGTCGCTAAGTCGTGTCCGACTCTTGATGACCCCATGGACTGTAGCCTGCCAGACTCCTCTGTCCATAGGATTTTCCAGGCAAGAATACTGGAGTGGGTTGCCATTTCCTTCTCCAGGGGATCTTGCCCATCCAGGGATCAAACCTGGGTCTCCTCCATCATAGGCAGATTCTTAACCAACGGAGCTACCAGGGAAGCCCAAAAATACAAACGGGAGCNCTCTGTCCATAGGATTTTCCAGGCAAGAATACTGGAGTGGGTTGCCATTTCCTTCTCCAGGGGATCTTGCCCATCCAGGGATCAAACCTGGGTCTCCTCCATCATAGGCAGATTCTTAACCAACGGAGCTACCAGGGAAGCCCAAAAATACAAACGGGAGCCTAGGCTTAAGTGCATTCATTTTCTCCAGAATGAGGCTACACCTTACCCAGGTGTTAGACACCGTGGTACCTCTGATGACAACACGCACCCACACCTTCCTGCCTTTGCACGTGCTGTGTTCCCTGCCTGGATCACCTCCACCGTCGATCAGCCTGAATAACTCCTCTGTTCTTTCAAAACCCTGGCCAAGAGTCACCTCGGCTGGAAAGCCATCACTCATCCTCCTGCCAGGCTTGGGTGACCATCCGAGATTCCCATCCACACTCCCTACACTCGACTTCTGCTATAGGCACTCAAGTCACACTTGGAGCACCTTGGTTAATGTCCGCCAGGAGCAGCGAGAGCCCCGGCTCCATGGGCACACCTTGGGGGTCACCCTGGACAGTAATTGTGGCCCCACATGGGCCTCCCCAGGGGAGGCAGGGAGCTCGATCACAGCCACCAGGGGCCCTTTCACCTTTTTCCCCAGCCCTGCACGCGCGGCACGGAGACCGCCAGCGATTAATCTGCTGACAGATGAGCTGATGTGGAGTTTCCGGCACACCTCTCCCACCGGTCAACAGTCGTGGCGGTGCCTGTTGACTCTGAGATTTCGCTCCCTACGCAGACCCTCGGCAGCCTACCCTCGAGCTCCTCGAGCAGACCCTTGCCGGGCGGGATTCCCACCCCGTTCCGCAAACCGCATTCTCCAAACCAGTGCTGGACTTTTTAAAATCACTTTCCCACTCCGGAAACGCTGCACCGCCGGGGCGGCCGCCCCGGTCCGGGAGGCGCGCGGCTCTACGCACCGCGGGCGCCGAGGTCACCGCGGCCGCGCGCAAAACCCCGGCCGGCCGCGCTCGGGCCGTTTGAATCTCCCGCCCCCGCGGGCGGCGCGGGCCGGGCGCGCGAGGCGCGGCGGCGGAGGGGCCGCGCGGCCCTCGCT